>JAQIXD010001324.1:0-15827 GCA_034699985.1 Minunthozetes semirufus
TTTTTTGGTCTAACCCCCCCCCCTGACAAATTCCAGAATCAGACCCCCCCTAACAAAATGGAGGTTGGCCATCCCTGCTACAATATTATTCTGTTTGAAATTTCGTTCAAAACAAGACAAAGGAAATGTTGATCGTATCCATTGCTAAGTTTCTTTTGATGTTATTTGCCATTAGATTTGTGGTCCAAACAATAGAATCGGAGAATCACAAAAACGGGTATTAGTTTGCGGCCGTTCATTCAGTAAGAATGAATTACTGTGTCACGAATATTGCAAGACGATACGGGATAAGCTTCAAAATTGGAACTGCATAAACTATACTTGCTAATATTCGTTTAATTGTCACTATAATGGAGGCAATTTTAATGCCGTTAAGTTTAAGACATGGTTTATGTGTACCTGTTATTGAAGTGCATTAACTTAAACAACAATTAATACAATTGTATTACATTTGAATTTATTCGAATATTTGCTGTACTTTTAGTTAAATTATTTGATGAAATAGACAAAAACGATAAAATGAACTTTCTTAGAATTATAAACTTTTAATTATCTGATTATTCAATAAAAATGTTTTCGTTCATATTTCATTGAAATTCTTTATTCTTATCTAAATACCCTTGATTCTTATTCAAGAATTACAGATTTCTTGGAATATTTACTCATTTTACTAAATAAGGTTTTTCGTTATTCGTTTATTTTATAATTAGCATGTTTTTTGAATATTATTATCAATTTGTAAATTCTGATTATCAATTTCAAAAACTAATATCATTACAACTAGTAAATAAAATATAAACTGATGATCATGTTAATTTTTTTTGAGAATGTTTATTCTTTAAGTTAAATTTCAAGATTAGGTCAAAATTTTTGATTTGCAATTATTTCAAAATGAATTGCAATTACTTACAATTTTCGTATAAAAAGGGAAGACTTTTGACTCAAAAACTATTAAACTTTTGAAATTTGAAAACAAAACGCTAAAAATGTTGGGCTCTTTGTTTCCAAAGTTTCTTTTAGTTCTAGTTGTGGTCGGAGTTGTCATCCAAAGTATACAACCCCTTGAGGACGATGGATTTACTGTGAATACTATCCCATACTACCCACCACCCACTACCAGTTCGAGACCAATACTGGTTCGTCGAAAACGCGGATTCGGCTGTAATATTTGGCCCTTTGAGGACGACACCCGGTGCCATAACCATTGCAAAACTATTCCCGGGGTATGTTCAGTCAAATTTAGCTGTATATTAAGCTCAATATTTTTTTGTATTTTCAGTATAAGGGCGGTTATTGTGACCGTCTTGGGATGCGCTGCAGATGTTATTCTTAATTAATATCTCTTCAAAGAAATGTACATGATTATCTTCCTTTTATGGCCATAATATTATAACTGATTTATATTAGAATAGAATTTCAATATTTTCTGTACTTTTCTTTAGTTTTGATTAAATAAACATTTATTATTTCAATTCAAATATTATTATTTCAACAGTAAATAACTTATTCATTAATATTTCATTATATTTAAATATAGAAAGAGTATTTATTAAAATGAACCATGCTTCATTTATATTCGCTTACGTTTTAAGAATATTTTTATCATTCTCTTTAACAAAGCCTTTCACAAACTGTTTGGTTAAATATAAGTTTTTAATCAATAAATTGCTTAAAAAAGATGTTTCAACAAAATTATTTCTATTTTTACATTTATAAAGGAATTGAATTTAAGTTTGATAAATCATATTCTTGTTTTGGAAATAATTCGGATTCTGATCCTGATCTTACTTTTTATATAAGATCAGAGAGGGTAATATAATTTCAATGGCTTTTATTTTATTAATAAATACTATTAAATAATACTAAAAAATATAATATTAATAATAAATTTAGGCAACTTTGGCCGCTTTCTTATTATCAATTGTCGAATATATTTCTTGTACTTTGAAACTGAGCTTTTCCTTCAAGAGGTTTTTTAAAGTGGATGATCCCTCTATTTTCCTGGTAAAGAATAATTTAATTCAACGAGATTAAAGAATTTTAAATATCCATTTTACCATGATCATTTATGTATGTTTAATTAAAGGGGAAGAGTCTAGTTTTGGATCCAATATACATAAGAGACGAAGAGACCATCAAAATTGGACACATTGTAAATATTTACCAATTATTTTACATTGAGATACTCACAGCTTTAAAAATTCAAAACGATCATGCTTATTTTCGCAGTATGCTTCTTCTAGACTGGAAGGTAATTTTAAAACTAATTATTTACCAAGTTAATTCTTTGTTAAAAACAGATTTGGTTTACATTAATATTCTTTGCGATTTTGAACTCAAATTTACGCCAATTATTGGCTTATTTTAAAATAGTTTTAATTAAAATCTCAAAGTTTTTGCTCATTTTTAATATTATAACAAAGAAGAAGAAAAAGTATGGTCTAAACCAAAGAGGAAAAAATGTTAAATTGATTTTCATTTGCGTTTGGTTTCTGTCGACCACAGCTCTCACCAAAAGCTTTTCCAGTCTTTTACTAAATATTTATTTCAGACCAAATCCGGCAAAAGTTGTTAACAATTTAGAAGAACTGTTGGAAAAAACAGATCTCGATATTTATGGCATTGATTTTCCAATTTATGCTTTAAGATGGGTTCGACCTGAATATGAAGTCTTTTATCAAAGATTTAATGAAACAAAGAATAGTTTTGAACGAAAATATTCAAATAAAACTGTTCTGTCAAAGTTGACTGAAAAACTGAATCGGATTTTAAGAGGAGAATCTATTTTTCTCGAAAACTCACTCGTATTATATGATTTGTTGTTGACTTACCCCGAATCTAACCTTCGGATATGTGACGACAAATATTTTCACTATTATTTGTCTCAATTTGTGAGCAAAAAAGTTAAATTTCATCAAAGGATCCGAAATCTGTGAGAAATTATTATTATTTAAAATTCAATCGAAAATTCAATAAAATAATTATTTATTACAGATTTGTCTTAAATTTTGAGAATGGATTTGAAAAACACAATTTCGTCGCTTTTTCTGTGATTAAGAAACTTTTATTTGATTATTTCAAAAAACAAATGAAAGGAAATTCTAACAAAATCGATGAAATATCTGAAACAATTACACATCAAATAAGATTTGATAGTGATTTCTTCAGTATTCTATTCATTTTGATATTTGGATATACTCTTGCAATAATCTCATTTATTTATAAAATATTTATAAAATATAGATATAATAGGAAAAGGATTAAATATCAAACTTTTACCATTAAATCTTCTCAAAGGTTGACGAGAATCAAAAATGATAAAGTCATCTAAAAGTGATAATTTGAGAAAAATGATTGGATTTTAATTTTGTTTTGCAAATTAATTGTATTGTTTTATTTTGAAGTGTTACCATGTGAACTCTTGATATTTGACTTCTGGATAAATAAGTGGATAAATAAAATTGGATTAAATGTTTTGATTCGAATTAAATTTATTGCATTTCATAACACTATTTAAGTAATAGATTTTTATGAATAGATTAACAATTTAATTAAATTGAAAGACAAATGAAATGTTCCAGCCCAAAGCCCACAATCATAAAAACTATTAGATTTTTTTAAAGAATCATAAGACTTAATGGTCTTATGAAGACTTCTTATATCTAAATCTTATATCGACTCATATTATTCTCAGCGAATATTCGAGTCTTTTATTAAAATATTTATTGAATGAAAATATTGTTATAAACAATGTTTGGACAAAATTTCTTCGATTATAACAGTTTTAAGTCAATTGTACTCAATTATAATCAATCGTATACTTGTGTCGGATATAATTCAGGTCCCGATTCTGATCTTATTTTCTACAGAAACAGAATGGATAAAGATGTAAAACAACATTTTTAATTTAAAAATAAACAATTTGATAATTTGAACCTAAATTATATTTTAAGAATATTGTTTGCATTTGAAAGTACACAATATAAAGGTTATAATAAATATTTTGATCTAGGTTGCTTTGACTGGTTTCTACATAGCAATTGTTGAATACATTGCCTGTACTTTGAATATGAGTTTTACATTTAAGAGACTCATTCCTGGTTATTTCAACAGTTATGACGATTCAATTTTCTCGGTAAAACCAATTCCCCTCTCAATTGATATAAATGTTTTTGTTATTACAATTAGGGTAAAACTTTCATTTTGGATCCCATTTACATAAAACAAGAAAGGAAGTTAATTAATCTTGGACATATTGAATGCATTCATCAATTTTTTCTAACTGAGATCCTCACTGCTTTGAAGATTGAAAATGAGCATGCTTATTTTCAAAGTATGCTTCTTCTAGACTGGAAGGTAATTCAAATTTTCAAGTAATGCCAATAAATAAATAAAATATTTTTATATAGATTTGGTTTACACTCATATTCTTTGCGATTCTGAACTCAAATTTAAGGCAATTATTGACAAATTTTAAGACATTTTTCATAAAAATTTGCAAATTTTGTATGAAATCAATGATAATGTCATCCATTTTGAATGAAAACAAGCAAATGATACGATTTCTGAAAAGAGGAACAAATATTAAATTGATTTTTATATGCGTTTGGTTTATGTCAACGACAGCACTGACCAAAACCTTCTCAAGCCTTTTGTTAAACACTTATTTCAGACCAAAACCCGTAAAAGTAGTCAATAGTTTGGAAGAATTGTTTGTCAAAAAAGATTTGAATATATTTGGGACTAAAATATCAGTTAATGTCTTAAAATACCTGAAACCAGAATATAAAGAATTTAATGAGAGATTTCTCAAAACGAGAGATAATTTTATGGAAAAATTCATCGAAAAAACAGAATCAGCCAAACAAACTGAAAAACTAAACCAGGTTTTAAGAGGAGAATCTGTTTTTCTCTTAAACTCCATCAATATATATGACTTTCAAGTGAATTATCCCGAATCCAATCTATTGACTACTAATGACAAGTATTTCCCTATTTATATGTCTCAATATGTTAGCAAAAATGTGACATTTCATCAAAGGATACGATCGATGTAAGACACTTCAAATCTATTGATAGACTGATAATTTGAAACTAATATTTTGATTACAGAATGATCTTAATTCGAGAAAATGGGTTCAGAAAACACAATATGATTGTCTATACTTTGAGTAAAAAGTTTATCCAAATGTCAATTAAGAGAAGAAATGTTAAAAAGAAACAAAAATTGAAAGAAAAGTCGAAAAAAACGGAAGAATTTGATAATAAGATGACTCATAAAATTCGTTTGGATAATGACTTTTTCAGTATTTTAATTATTATGATTTCTGGTTATATTCTTGCAATAATGGCATTCATTTTCGAATTTCTGAGAAAATGTAGAAATGAAAGACAATTCTCGAAATCACAAACATTAAAGATTCCAGAATGGTAATTATGGTGGTTCAACATTGAACATGGTACTTTTAATTGTAGTTATAATTTTAGGGCTATTTTTAGATCAAAATTTGATTGAAAGCAATAAAATTGTTTATCACTTAAATTGAATGTTTGAGTGCTTTTAATAATCAAATATTATTTGATAAATGAATTAACTTTTGTTTTCAATATTACCATAATTTACAAAACATTATATCTATTACTACTTGTGCTTAAGTGATTGCACCACAGAATGGTTAGGGGGAGTGGATAATGAGTAGATCAACGATCTGTTCAAATCTATTTTCATTCAAATATCGAATAAATTTATTTAATTTTATAAAATCAATGATTAGTTTCTGTTTTGTGACAAACAATTGCATCAAAATATTATTATTTTGTAAATTATTTTAAATTATTATTAAATAAAAAAAATATGAATTAAATTATAAATTAATTATTATTTTATTCTTTTAATTATTTTTTTGCTGTTTTTTAGTCTCGAGTTCTGCTATAAGTCTTTCATTTGTTTTGCACTCCTATTGGATGACAAAAAGTAATTCAATTAAAAGACAATTAAAGGTAACAAATGTTAAGACAAACCTCTTTGAAGTCTTTGATTCCTTTGAAATAAAGGCGTTGTTTTTCGACTAATTCGAGGTAAGAGTCGTTGAGTTCATCGCGTTTTGCTTTTTCAGTGAGTCTTCTGTTCTCTACTTTTAGTTTCGTTTGTTTTATATTTTCAACGATTTGTTCGAATTGTGATAAATACTGTTCCCTCACATTGTTTGAGGTCTGGGCTCTGAAAACACAATCAATCGATTAATTTTGCGTTTAATTTATTGGGAAAGGATTGACTCACTGATAGAAATTGTCTAATAAAGATCCAATCAAAGTGAGCTCTTTTTCCAAATACATTCTCTCGTCGTCGAGAGTGTTGTAAAGGGTGTAAAACTTCTTCGTTTCGTTATGTTTGGCCGCAACTGATCCCAAAAAAGAATATAATAAGTGATTTGTATTAAATTGATGGCTGAATGAGACAAACCCTGATTATATAACTCAATGAATCTCTTCTGGTATTGCGAGAGCTCAGCCCGAGTGGGAATGTCGTCGAATTTGCGCTGAAGTTTAGCCACTTTCTGGTTATTATCCGCTAATTGGAGTTTAAGTTTGGAATGTCTGTCCTCATATGAATCCACTTCTGTGGACACTTCTGTCTCGTCTTCTGTGTCTGTCGTTTGATTAGACAACTCTTCGATTTGTTTTTCGAGTCTTTGCTTCTCTTCTCTACAAAATTGTTTGAATTCTGTCTTTTGTTTCTTCAGAGCCTCTAAAATGGTACTCAAATTGAGTTTTTCCACCCTTTCCTCATCAGTTTCGGTGTCATTTGGTTTAATTGATTCCTGTTTTTGTTTAACTAATTCTATTCTATTTCTAATTAATTGCATTTTATCTCTAATTTCGGATTCGTTTTGTTTGGCGGCCGACAACTCCTTCTTCGCGGTCTCCACTTTATTCCTAAGCAGTCGTTCCTTGCGTTCAATACTATTCTCTTCTCTCTCTAACTTCTTTTTGTGGTACTCTTCGGCTAACTTTTGTATTTCCTCTGACTGAGCGCCGACTATGGATCCGACAAAAGCTGCAGATATTTTACCCGATTCTGAATGCATTGAATTCATTATTGACTCAACCATTCGAGTGTCAGAATCTTTGCGCCCAACAGTCTGTTCGCTTGTCTTCTCAGAACTTGCTGTCGAGTCACCACTTATACCAGTTATTCCGTATTCAAGAAGTGTTGTCCTAATTCTAGTGTCGGGGTCTTTGATCTTATGTCGGGCCGGATGTCTGTATTTGCGTTTTGGGTATTTGTTTTCATCTAATGTTTGATTAGATTCTAAAGAACTGTCATTTTGTTGATTAGATTCTAAGGGATGGCATCTATTGAACTGCCAGTTCCCGTAACTCTTAATGTATTCACTCATTTGTTGTCGCGTTTCGATTGACTTCTTTACTAACCATTGAATGACTGAACAAATCATAGAATAATTCATTTAAATCAAAGTTCTTAGAAATGAGTTGTCTTTCACTTATGAGTTGAGTGAAGACTTTATTGAATACCTGGAAATATGTGAATGCAATCCATTCCCTGGATCTGATGAGGTTCTATCTTATGAGGACACGACATCTTCTGCAACACTCGCACTATCTTCTCAGTCAGTGCTCTGAATATAAAAGAATCTAATTTTTAGACAAACTTATGATTTCGGACTCAAAGTTGTCTTACATTTTCTGACCGATTGTCAGACTTTCCCGGAATAGTATGTCTACGTCCAGGTCCTCGTTTGACATTTCGATGGCCCAACTCATACCTCCCACAACCTGTCAAATAGAAATGTTTGACATTAAGTGTCACGAATTGTCTTAAACGACAGAAATTAAGGAATAATTGTTTGAATACTTTGTCAAAATTATTAAGTCCTTTAATTCTCGCCCGAAAATATCCGCCGGCGACCAATAAGTTTATTATTTCTTGCATTTTGACCGCCTGTTCTTCATCTTCGCGGATGTCCGGTATGACAGCCATTGACGGGTCGGAAGACTGGCCGCCAGAGTCTGCCCGAAGACGGGTCGCCGGCACTGGTTTTTTACCAATCATCTCATGTGTCGTCTGTTTATTGTTTTTGGTTTTAGTCACTCAACCAATACTCCCATTCAGTACACATCAAAACAAACTTATTTTTGTGTTAACTCTATCGACAAAACCTTATAAATAACGGGTTTTATAACTAATGGATTTGACTGATATATTGGTTTAATCTTATATAACAAATATTAGGTAATATAAGTCAAAACTTGTATATAAAAAGGTACTAAATGTGAAACTTATCAAGAGTTTCATAACAAGAGTTTCTGTGAATGGTTTGTTTCGTAATGTTTACGCCTAAAATTGAAACCATAACCAGTCAATGGTAAACACTAATAAAGGGTTTCTTTTGTGACGTTAGTAAAAGCTGAGCAAAGGCTTAATTAGCGTCAAATATAGCGTTTTGAAAGATGACTACAATGGGAGCACATTAGAGGTCAAACAATATCCGCTGTTTGGATGAGAAGTGGCGTACAATAACAGTGCGGCTCTTATTCAATGGTTTGTGGTTTAGTGAAGCCATGGAATCAACAAAAGCATGGATTGTGTGTGTATTACAGGCGGCGATACCTGTCTATGAAAGTGACTCAATTGTGTTATGAAAATTGTTTTGTCTGATCAGTTGTTTCTTTACTCAGTTCTGTGAACCACATATAAGAGCCATAAAAGAGCTAAAAATGAGCCATTATTTACATTATTTAATAGTTACTAACTATGACAATACATAAATGATTAAGGTCAAAATTAAGTTGACCACCGACTGAGTGACACATCTATGCTCTGGACAATTGTCACAGACTTTCCTCGTCTCTAATACCGATATTTTGAGACGATTTCAGAGAAATTGTTTTTAATTTCTTTTCCTCAAAAAAGTTGTTTTAAATAAATAATCAAATATTTGTTTTGTGTTTTGTTTTTGATCCGAATCTGATTCCCATTTGTGTCTTAAGATTATTATCCGTTAGAAAAATATTTGGTTTTGTTGTCGACATTTACGGCAATCGATTGCATCTGAATATCAAAGACTAATAATAATCCAAAAGCTATTAAAAAGAGCTAAAAATGTCTTCAAAAGTCGCGGATTTATTTGTTGGCAACAGTTGTGGTGATTATAATTAGAAACCGATAACTCAGTGGTATTTTACTAAAGTTTTTAAGCAACGGATGAAGTAGTGATGTCTCGCAGTATTAACTCAGACAAGAGTTGGAACTCGACTGACGAGGAATACGAAGAGTGCGACAACTCGTCGGCAAATAACTCGATATCGCGGCGGATATCAGGCGATGACATACCCGGCGCCTGCATTACTACACACAGTGTCTCGTCGGTGATACGACCAGGGTGCAAAATGCCAAGAGTCGATCCCTTGCAGTTCGTCAAAATACAGAACAACGATTTGTCCAAAAAGGTAACTCATTTCAAGTGATTTAAAGACATTTCCAAATGATTTTGATCTTTCTTTTCATAATTCATATCATATTCTAATTGTGTGTAAAACCAGTTATTTCTGATTATCACTCATTTGTTGTTTGTTTCCGATTATAATATTATATTATATTAAATGAGTTTCTGTTTATTAATATTTCAATTATTTTTCGTTTCGTTTATATTATTATAAAAACAATTAATATTTAATTGAATTGAATTTCTTTTCAAATAAATAATGCATTCAATTATAGCCAACGATTATTCACTCGATTTTGCTTAGGGATGGCCACCACTGGGTCTCCTATTGGCCTTCGAGTGATGCTCAGAGGGCTTTGTCTCAATTAATTTGATATTTAGTTCATTTGAAACTATCATTAACATAGTTCTGATTTTTTTATCTTGCTCAAAAATCCTTGAAATATTCCTCGAACAACCTGTTTATGAATCTATCCATCCCTGGGTTCGCTAGAAATATGTTAATCCCCTATAATTCCCGTATATTTCATATGATATCTAATCGTAATTATTAGTCACTTCCTATTGTCCTTCAGATTATCCGCACTTTTATTGTATTCAATATTAGTGTTGAAATAATTGAATAATGTTTTGGTCTTTTAATAGAAAGCTTATATCCTTTATATCCTTAATATTCGTTATTATATTCGAGGTCTCAATTCATTAATTAATTAAATCGTGAATTTCAACAGCAATTCATTTATAATCAAATAAGTCATTAAAATCATTAATCAATGAGATGTCATCGTTGGTGTTATTTACACAATATTTTTATATTTATTTTATATTCCGTATTATTTTGAGCCACAAATTGATAGACATTTGAATATTAGTTTACATTTAATGATATATTAAGTGACAGTGTTTTTGCTTATAATTTATTTTTATGGTTTTATTCAATGTTTTGTTAGGTTTTAGTGAAGAGCTCTCTTTGAGCCTCTCTCTGATCAAAGTCTTTGAAATGATTGCAAGAGTCAAGTCTTGCATTTAATTCGGTTGAACTCAAAAACTAATAAATTATTTCCCAAATCAAGAGTTAAGTGAAGTTTTCAAACATTTCCAACATTTCAAACACAAATCCATTATTCGATTATTTAATTGAATTCCTGGTCTTTCAGACAAAATACAAAAATAAACATTAATTTTATGTTTCAAACATTGATTTCTGATTAGTTTCTCAATTTGTTATTAGTTTTGTGTCAAATCAAGTGTTTTATAATCAGATAATAAGTAATGAATATTCTATATCACTGTCTATAACAGTATATAAAACAAGAAAAGGTGTCAAGTCTTCAGTTATCACACATTAATTAATTCAAATTCATTCCGATTCATACTTTGATTATTTAATTCAATCCTTTTTATAGGAGGGGAGAGAGGGAGAGAGAGAGAGAGAGAGAGAGAGAGAGAGAGAGAGAGAGAGAGAGAGAAATAGAACTCAATAATTATGGGAAACTTTAAAGAAGTTTTTTCGGCCGAAAAATACTTTTATTTTTTGAATGAATGTCTGAAAATATTTTGATAACTCATAAGACGTGATATCGAAACCTATAATTTATTTGAATGGAGTCTACAATTATTTGTGAACTGATTTGTCATTTTTTTTATCCGAACGATTCCGATCATAATAAGAGTAAAGTAGGAAAACCAGTAGACTCTGTGGTCCTATTTTCACCATTTTATCGACAATTTCCAGATTTTTTCAGTTTCTTTGTCTCCAAACTCTCTGTTCTTTTGATTCACTGCTTTCACAATATTTTGTCTTATTTTTGAGTTTTTGGACAAAAATTAATTGTCTTTTAGTTTTGTTTTCAATCAATAATTGATTTTATTATTTGTTTGTTGTGATCAATAGGCTGTCGAACAAATAAAACTGGCGGAAGAGGTGAAAATCACTAAAGAAAAGATCAAAGAAGTAGAAGAGGAATGGCAGAACAATCTGCTCAGTTGGAAATCCAAGCGACGACAGTCCAAAAACAGCTCTGAAGGTAATTATTTTAATGATTTCCATCGAGTTTTGCCTCAATTGTGCGCTAATTATAAATAAATTTCTATTATGTGTTAATTGTTTACCAAATGGTTATGTATTTTTGGGATTAATATCTGATCCGATTAGTCATTGTTCGGTAACTTTTGCTTTTGTTCTGCAAATAAACTATCGATTTATCAATCAAATTATCTTTTATTGATTTAATCGATTCAATGGTTTTGTTTTTTTGCATTAATTGATCCCAAAATTCGTGTTATAAGCGATGCATTCAATCAATCACTTCGTGTTAAAAGAAAATGATTTTCATTAATCATGGGATCGATAAACAACTCTTTATTCTCAGTATTTAATTAACTAAAAGTATTTGCATTTCTTGAAAAACTAATTGGTTTTTTCTTTTGCCTCCATTTCTGCCAATAAGAAGGAATTCCTCGAAGACTTGAAATAACTTTTTAAGTATTCAATTAACATAATTCCGATTCTTTGGCTCAAAACCCCTTTTCCTAAATATTTTTTCCATTCTTTGTTCGACTCAATAAACCAGCAAAAAATCAATGCATGACTTTTGACTGGAATTCTTCTTCAAAAAAATCAATCTCTGATTTATTGCGAAAAATAATTAACTCTTATATCAAAGGATTACTTATCCGAAACAATTGGAAAAATAATGACTCAATTTGTTGTTTGATAACTGTTTTTGTGTGTTTCACATGTAATCCCGATTTAAAGTCGATATTTGTTTTGTTTAACTCATTTGTCGGCAAAAAAAGGTTTGAAATCATTTTTTGGTAAATTTTTTTGATTCTTATTTTTGGCGAAAATATAAACGATTTTTTGAAAACCGAAAAAAATTGGCAAAAATTGATTGTTTTTCTCATAATATTCGGGAAAATTGATTGAAAACTTCTCATCTGTTTTTCACATTGAAATTCAATGACGAGATGTGTTGAGTCCTGTTATTCAATACAATATGATGTTCTCAGTGTTAATAAAATGTGTTTTTGAGTGTAATTTGAATGAAATTTATTAAATACGTTATGAAAGCAATTTAGGACATACTTTCAAAGAGTTATTCGCACTAAAAATAGGACTAATAACCAAATGATGCGCTATTTTCAGGGCTCTTGTTATGAATTATTCATCAAAAGACTGCATCGAATGAGAAAAATGAAAGAACTGAGTGAAACAAGTTTTTATGTTCAGACGTATAATAATCGAGTTATAAGTTATTAAAATTAAATTTATATTTATTTAGAGTTTTGTTTCCTCACGTAATCAGTGGTTGTATTGACACTAATTCTGAGCACTTATTTCGTACTCTATTCGCAGCACTTATTCTGTGCGCAAATGTTTGCGATGTTTAAAGAGTTCAAAATTGAAGTATCATTTGTTATGTGATTAAAACTCTTTTAGTTTTAATTTTGAAGGGCTTAACAATTTTTGGGATGTGCTCTAATCTAATGTCTAGTTTTAAGGGAGGTTTACCCGACTCTAATCTGGGTCTTTATCGCTATTGGATCAGTACTACTCTCAGCAAAAAATTCAAATATTTTTTAGGTTTTTGTTAATCTCTTATATAATCACCTGATTTGATGAATTTGTGTCAAAAATTGATTTATATTTTTGTTTAGTTTTATCTCTGATTTAATTAATTATATTTTTCAATGAAATTGAGATTCAAATCGATTTAAATCTTAAGCCTATAATAAACCCCTAAATTCCGAATCAAAATATAATTAAATTAAATTAAATGCAAAGTTTTTTTTGCTGATAGTATTCCACACTTTTATCAAAAGCAGAGACTATTTTTAGGGCATATACTAACCCATTAAAGAAATAAGTGATAAGTATTTGTTTTTTTACTCATTATTTGAAAGTTAATCGAAAAATATCGACCGTTTGAATGGCAGTCACATCGAGAGTGTGTTATTAGATCAGATCTACGTCCAGATCAATCTAAAACGAGCTCTGAATAGGGATCAAATAACCTGATCGATAATTGTCATGTTCACATTAATCTCCGTTAATCTAAATATTTGCTAATTCACCTAGTTAATGTTAATGTAATGTTAATCTTTAATGGTTAAGAGACAACCGCTTGCTATTTATTTTGCGTGTTGTAACTGATTTTTAGAATACATTGCATACCTGTGCAGTGCACTCATCAATGTTTTCGTGCTTATTAGCGGATGGATTATCGTGCAAAATCTATCTAGTTTGTTTTTAGTTTGTTTTTTCCGTGTGGATGTGTGAGCATTGACTGATCAATACATAAATTAATTTTATTTTTCTCAAAGCATTCCATTATTTCTGACTTCAAGTCATTATTCAAAACAATGTTAAACACATTTCTTTTGGATATTCATCTCATATTAGAGCCATAGTCAGGCTCTCACTTGTTGTTATGTGTGGGCAGGATATCACCAATTATCTAGCTAATTCTAGCTCATGTCAATGCCATTTACTAACTATTCAGGGTATTTAATCTGGAAAAATGATAGGAAGCTTAATTATTGGAACATTATTATAATTAAAACTAATGAAATGTCACTTTTTTTTTGTTTTTCATTTGAATTTTCATCTTTTTTATGATGGATTTGTCAAATTAGATGCTCTGTATAAGTTGTGTGGCAGAGGCACACCTCCTTGATATTGTCTGAACGAATTGTGAATGATCACTTCATGACCAAATTAAGTCGTGATTAAAGTACTATTATCTGACTCTAATTCATGGGTAGTCATAACCTAAGCCTATCTTTTCTCTCAATAACGGGAAAAACATAGAGCTTTAGCCTTCAATTTCCTGGTGATGAAGATTTTTTGACCAAATTAGCCTCAACTCAATTAAAATTGACTTTTTTGGAAGTTATTAAAATCAATTCGGTTATCAACTAATAGAGTGAATACCAGGTATTCCAGGAATACATTCAATGTTATCAAAGGTTTGCTTATCATTGAATCGTCTCATTTGGAAAATGGGCTAAAAATGGTTTAAATGATTTTGTTATTCATTGAGTTTGAAAATCAAGTCCTCATTTCCTTCAATAGAAATCAAATGATTTTAATTAATATTAAGTTTAAAGAAGTCTTAAGAAGTGTTTGACTGAATAAATGTGAGAATATTTTTGTTAATTATTTAAACAATTTTTCATTTGATTCGATAATTGGATTCGAGTTTCGCAATAAGTTTTGAATAAGTCTTTGAATAACAAATAAAAATTAGATTTAATAACCATTCGATTAGTGGTCTTCAGGTTTTCCTCCGCTAACATTCTTATTAATAGTTCTGAGACCTGAATAGGAAAGGGTTGGAAAAGGCTCTGCCATTGAAAAGAGTTGAAGGATTATTCAAGTGTTTCAATGATATCGAATGAATAACAAAAAACAATATTTAAATGAGAATTACTTATAGTTTTGTTATTTTCTTCAATAAGTATAAGACTTTATATTATAAGTCGTTCGGTATATCATTAAATTCATGGCATAACCAGAACATGAGATTTCAATTCTGGTTTTGGTTTTTGTTATTTTTTTGGTCTTATGTCTTATGAAATGTTATTTTTGTATTTGTATTTGTCGGACGACCTCTCAATGAAGAGAACACTTCTTTCAATCCTATGATCGCATGAATCGGAATATGAGTTCAAATAAGAAACGAAACAAAATAATGATAACAATAATAATCTATTGATGAATGAAATGCTACTGAAGTTGAATAACAACTAAAAAACAATATATTCCTTATTCTGTTCACTCGTGTCGAAGAAATTAGAAAACGAGTCCCAATAAAAGCAATAAAAAGCAATTCAATTATATTTTTGGCAAAACTGTATTTTTATACTACTTTTGAGCTGTTTTTTTGTGTAACTAATAGTGGTCTCGAAAATTGATTTAAAGCGAAGATAAGAGACGTCTTAAGACTTAAACAAAAATACATAAAAAGGAGTTTGTGTTTAAACAACAGTGAAATCTTCTCTTTTAAGTTTTGCCAAAACTTTTTTCGTTTCCTTTCTTTTTTCAATCGATGATACAATCCATACGTTTTATCAGATCAAGTGTTGCAAAAACAATGATCTGAATCTTTTTTCATGTAATTTGTTTAAAACAAATGTTTTTCATTCGTCGAAATTTTTGCTGATTTTGTTTCCATTGAATTTTAGTCTGAATTTTCAGCGAATTTGCCTTAAAATAGGGTTTGTTTTCATTTTCCTTCCTTTGTATTGGAATGGCTGCTGCTGTTTAACAGGTAATAAGCAGTCAAATGAAGTTTAGGCATTTAGAATGGGTCATAAAGGCCCTATAATAGGCACGAAAAGGAGTCAAATAGGCTC
>JAQIXD010001325.1:0-15825 GCA_034699985.1 Minunthozetes semirufus
TAGCAACTGGCACTCAGACCCGAAAATTGCCGAATTGAGTTTTAAGGACGGGTCCTTATTTGTCATAGAAGAGATTAGTCGTTTGAAAGGCGTTTACAAATATAATACATAATTCGTATCAATAAATAAATGAATCACTTATTTGAAAGAAGAGATACTACTTGTCGTCAAAAGTAGTTTTGTTGACATTTCGTCTTTATTTTGGTCGGTGTCGTCATCGCATTCCATAGAATTGGTCAGAATAGGTATCGTTGGATATTGGATGCCATCGATTGTGACTATTGGTGGAAAAGAACTGCCGATATCTACCGGAGCTGTTATTATTTCGATGTGAGCGGTGGGTATATTGTCGTCGAGTCCGTCGTGAAATTGAAACGTGAATTCACTGTTTGAAGAATCCTTTGGAGTCATAGGTTCGGAGTCACCCAAAACTGCTGTAGTGAGGGTTGTGTTCACATTAGATGGCTTTGCCTTAGATTTAGTCACTGTTGTTGTGGTTGTAGTCGTGCTCCCAATGGATGTCGTTTTCTTTGAAGTTATCTTTGGTTTTGATGTTTTCTTAGTCTTTTGTCCGCAATTCTCATCTGAGGCGACATTCAAAATACAGGAATGCTTTTTGAGGTCGTGTTCGGAGGCATACAAATGGCCACAACTCTGACAATCGAAAAGAGTAATAAAATCGCTTTTATTTAACGAAATAGCATTCGATAAAGAAGTCGTTGGAGTGGTATCGGTTGCTGTTTGACTGATTTCATGAGCCTTTTGGTGCTCTCGAAGGTGTGCCCGACGTGAGAATGAACGCAGACATACATTACACTAAAGAATGGGTAAACGATTGGTTAGAAACGAATAAATTAAAGTAAATAATTGTTCAGACCTGATGTGGTTTAATGCCGGAGTGCGTCAGTAAATGAGCCTTCAGTTTGTCGGGACGGTTGAACTCTTTAGGACATCCAGTATGTGCTTTGAACGGACACTTATACCGTTTGATGGGGTCGTGAACCAGTTTATGTCTCTTCAATTTATCTCTTCTATTGAACGCCGCCTCTGAAACACAAATAATTTGATAAATAACTCATCAGATGTTTGGCCGCAAATCACTACTTACGACACAAATTGCAAGCGTAGGGCTTCTCTCCCGTATGAATGACTAAATGAACTTTCAAATAGTTTGCAGTTTTGAACGTCTTTTGACAGAATTCGCAAATATGTAGATTTGATCCGTGGGTTAACAAATGTCGCCGCAGATAACGCTCACAGGGAAACACCTTTTGACAAGACTGACACGGGTAGTGATGGGTAGAAGTGGCCAAATGATGCTCCAGTGCTGCCGGAGTCGTATACTTATTGAGACACTTCTGGCACCGGAAATATCTTAAACAAAATATTCGATCAAAATATGAAAAGTATTAAACATTATTCAAATACAAACCTCTGTCCGGTTCGAGAGCCCTGATTGGGATAAAGGGAGTGTGAATACTGATGAACTCCTAAATCATATAAAGAACTGAATGTTTTATTGCATTGATGGCACCGGTATGTCATTTCTGTTTCATGACTTTGGATATGTTCGAGAAATGGCTCCAAATCAGAGAACATTACACCACATGAGGTCTGAATACATTTGTAGACCTTTTCTCGTTTGTGAGATTTCATGTGACTCTTTAGTTCAAAATATGTCTTCCCGTTGTAGGGACAGTACGGACAGACATAACTGCTATCAATAGAATTCTTGTTCTGAGCGTCGCTCGTACTATCGATTTTGTTTTCGCATTCAATCGGTTCCTCTTCTATACCTTTCGTAACATCTGTTGCCTGAGGGGGCAAAGTGTGAGCCAAGCCGTCGGGCCATACCTTATGAGTCTGCATATGTTTTTTCACATTACCTTTAATTCACAAAAATTTTGTTTTATTAATATTTTCTATAAAAAAACAAATATAAGGAATGCCTTACTTTTTTGGGCGAAAGCTCTGCCGCAGACTATTATATAAAAAAATAGTTATTAACGAAAGGAATACCAAATATTTGGTGAAAACTTACCGACGCATTGATAAGGCTTTTCTCCGGTATGGCATCGGATGTGTTGTTGCAAATCAAAGTTCTTATTAAAACTTCGATCACAGAAATTGCACTTCAATTTAGCTGTTCTTTTAGGTGACAACGGATCAGATGATGGATTAGTGTTTGATGAAGTGTTTGACACATTTTTGATGACACGCTTACGACTCTTGTGAGCCGAAGCCTTGAGGTCAGAGGAGGGCAACACATGTATGGCTGCGTCTAATTGTTTCTTCTGTGAAATATTTGTCGTTTTGTTTTGTTGAACATCTTTTGGTCTGATTTTTGAAACGTTATTAAACGTAAGAGACGTTAACTTCGACTGAGTTATAGTCGGAGCGATTGGCGTCAGATTTGATGACGAGATTACTGTTATTGGAATCGAATTGTTGTTCGAAAGTGAATTTGGCTGAAGATTCAGAACAAAATTCGGTGGAAGTGTCACCGAAGAGGTATTTATTGAGCTATTGTTCGACGCATTTGAGGTTTGGACTAAAAAAGGAGTCGAAACTAAATTATTGATTAGAGAGACCGGAAGGCTAAGAGTCTGTCCTCCACTTCCAACATTTGATGTATGAATCGAATGATTTGTTTGATTACTGCAAGTATTAATTGCGGGCAAAACTGTGGACAACGTATCGGTGGTATGAGTTGTTGTCAATGAGTGGTCTCCTGTGATATGAAGAGATGAAGGACTTATAGATGAAATGTTTGCTATGCTGTGCTCTATGCTTGAGGTCAGAGTCAAGAGATCCAATTCACTTAATATAACTCCGCCTGAAATTGTTGGAAGAGTTGGAGACGTTGGAAGTGATAATTGAGAGCTCAGTGATTGAGAATTGGATGCTTTCAAACTGATTGATGTCTGAGTGGTTGACTGCAAATCATTGGAGATATTGTTGAGTCCTTTACGACCGCATTCCTTCTTATGGGAAACAAAAGTTGTCAGAACTGAAAACTGTTGTTTGCATTTCCCGCACTGAAACACATCCTCCTCTTCATCTTCCACTTCTATAAACAAAAATCATAACAAAAATGTCATCAAATGTGAAAAAAATTGATTGAAATTCAAAGAGTTTTACCATTATTTGATAAATTTGTTGAATTTAAGGCATCGGAATCATTGAAAAGCTGCTGAACCGCCAAAACAGTCTGATTATCAAATGTCGGAACACCTGTCAAACCAAACATCAGTTATTTTTGATGAAAACTTCGTCAATAAAATCTATCAAATTGACCAAGAACATTTCTAAATTCATTAATTCAATTCAAAATATATGTTAATTTGGTTTAATTGAGTGCTAATCACACATAAAATAAGGGATTTCACAAAATTTGATCAATAAATTGACAAAAAATCATTAAATTAAAAGTAATTTCAATGATTTTTGTTATTTGTTTTGATTATAAAAAAAACAAAACAAAAATTTAAATCAATTGAAACCCAAAATACGTTTTGATAAAGTGTTGGGTTATTTCAACTTTCATTTGTATCTCATTTGCAAAACTATTAGATTAAACAATTGGGAGTCAAATGTTTATTACGTTATTTGTGAACATTTTGTTCAAAACAATGTTTGACTGTTGAGGCCCTTAAACCTGAACTCCATTTTTATTTAATTCAATGAAATACTGAAATTACCTGAACTCAAGTCTGAATCCATGGCTGTCACCATCCGACTGATCCACTTTGGAGACCAAATTCAATTTTAATCGAAAATTTGATTATCGGAGAAACGATTTCTTTGAATTAATGCCTGAAAAATATAAGGACTGACCGATTGTTTCTCATTTCAAAACATTGTTTTCAAATTATTTTATGCGCACTTCAGGCAAATAAACAAATTGGTTGATCCAAAACACAAATTTCGTTGTACTCCAAGTCATTCATAATTGTTTTGCCATTCTTTTTGGCTAATAATTCTTGAGATGATTATTATCTTCATATAAATCTTTATTAAATGAAGAATTACTTAAATATTTTAAGGGTTTACATAAGTTTAGGGATTGACCTTCAAATCTAATCTTTAAGACATCACTTCACGTATTTTATATAAGGCCTTTAAATTAGAATGAGAATCATCTTCTAAATTCTAACTACAGTCCAAACTAAATCGTATATTTTGAATCAATATAAAAGAGTATTAATTGAAGACCTATTTCGTGGTGTTTGTTGATCTGGTTATTTTCAAATCTGAAATTTGCCATTTTTAACCGAAAAAATGACCACTTTCTGATTCCGAAAGCAGAGTGAATGCAATGGAAAGCATATAACCTCTACATTACTTTGCATTGCATTACTTTTGCTCAATGAATCACAAATTGTTGATATTTGCCCGTAAAAAATGGGAGTTAACTGCAAAATCAAATTTGAAAATAACCAGATCAACAAACATCATATAATAGGACTTGAGTGGAGACTCTTTTATAATCATTAAAAATATACGATTTAGTATTAAGTGTAGATTCTTGTTGAATGATAGTTGAATTTATCTAATTTTGTTGATTTATCGGTACTTTTGTTGAATTATTGAAACAAAAAGTAATTAATTTATAAATAAATAGATTTCTTATAATTTATTTGTTTTTTAAATGAAAACAAAATAAAAAACTTTTTGAAAGAAATATATAATTTTAATGCAATTTAATGGCAATTATTATCGGTTATCACAGAATCACTGTTTGGAGCGATGGCTTCGCTATTAATCACTAGAAGAGTGTCCCCATTATTGGTTTGACCGATTGGAACGTATGAAAACAAACGCATTGATTGCGGCAATTGATATACGACTTGACCCGACTCTGTTTGTGTGGCCACTAATCTCAAGGGTTGGTTCTGGTCTTCTGTTTCATTAACTGAAACCGTTTTCTTCTGCGGACGACCTCTTTTTGTTCCTCCCGTTGATGTTCGTAGAGATCTATTGTATGAGTGATCAGGACTCGACTCAACACTGTTTTGCATTAATCGTCGGTAGAGATGACTCTCAACTTCAATCATATTATTTGGTGTTTTAGTCGAAGACTTTCCACTCGTTTCCACAATTAATTCCAATTCTTGTGGTTCTGTTCTTTCCTCAATTATTCCTTCCGTTTGTTTTTCTTTATCATTATTCTGTTCACTTGAGTGGTCTTCTCTTTGCAATTCAAGTATAGCGAGAGCGGCACCAGTTGTTGGCAAAAGGTCCTGATGATGACGGATATGACTTCGCAAAGAATCTTCTCTTACGAAAGAAGAATCACATAAATGACAGCTAAATATTGTCTGACAATAAGCTCTGGCTTTTCCTCTTTGTTTAGTTTGGGAAACACCTGAAGTTCGGGAAACAGTTTTCTTTTTACGGTCGGAATTCATTTGATAGTCGGCGTGTTTTTTCCTAATGTGTGTCCGAAGATTACAGGCCTGACGACAGGTATACCCACAGACATCACATTCAAATGGTTTTTCATTTGAATGAATCCTAATGTGATTATTAAGTGCTGAACGGGAGGCAGTCGTGTAATTGCAGTGATCGCATCGTAAAGCCTTTGCGTTGTGTTCACGAATGTGTTGTTGAAGAAGACGTTTGGACGGCGCCACGTATTGGCATTCATTGCATGTCATTTGACTCTCATTTGAATGATTCAGTTTGTAATGCATTCGAAGATTTCCTTTGATGGCAGACTTGTAGGGGCACTCATCGCACACAAACGGCTTCTCTCCTGAAATCACATCAATTATAAGACATTACTTCGAACGTAAGATAATTCAACGAATAATACAAACCCGTGTGAAGTCTTAAGTGACGCTTAAGATCTGAATTAATTTTGAAAGAGGCCGGACATAACACACAACGAAAAGGAGCGTCACCTAAAACACTAAAATTAGTATTTCGAGTGATTTTAGATTAAATGGAAACCTGTGTGGGTTCGCAAATGAACCACTAATTGACTGGAGTTACGGCTCGCGTATCGACATAATTGACATTTGAAAGGCCTGTCATTTGTATGAATCCTTTTGTGTTTAATTAAACCGCTTCTATCTATTGAGGCGTAGGAGCCTATACTCAATAAATTAAATATAAGTTTCGGTTAAATTTGGTTCGACTCGTGTTTTCAAATGAGTAGACATACATTGATCGCATTTGTATGGCTTTTCTCCTGAATGTGATCTCTCGTGTAATTTGAGTTTATCTGATCTGTTGAACGTTCGGTTACACTGAGGACATGTGAATGGCTTTTCTCCCGTATGTATTCTATATATATTATGTATACATTACTTCCAATAATTAACATAAACTTAAAATCTGATAAAATCGCAAAACTATTTGAAAGCACTTTACCTGAAATGTCGCTCCAAATCTTTGAGATAAGAAGTGGTGAAAGAGCAAAGAATTGAATTGTATTCGCACTTATATTTCTTGTTCTTTTCGGTTATGACTTCTGAATACGAATATTTAGTTCCTGTCGACGACACAACCGAATGAATCAGAGGATTGTTTGTTGTCTCAGAACTTGAGATTTCGTTCCTATTATTGAATTCGATTTCAGATATTGGAATCGATTCAATTCCATCGGATCCTAAATTTTGTTTACCATCTTTCGATGGGTTTTGAATTTCTTTCGAATCTTTATCATTGTCTGTGTCGACCAAAATAGGAATTTCTTCATTTGATTTGGATTTGTTTGCTTTGGATTTACATTTGTTTCTTTAGATTCAATTAAAAAGACTTAATTTGAGTAAAAGGAAAGTATTTATCATTACTTTTGACTCTTTTTAGACTCTTTAGAACCCAAACTACTCTTTGATTTACAGACTTTCTTGTGATCAACAAAAGAGTTAATATTATGGAACTCTTCTCTACAAACGCCACAGATATGAATGTCTTCCAATTCCTCTGAAATTTAGAAAATCATATAATTCTTCAGATAAAAGATTTAATAGAAATAAAAAAGAGCCGACACTTCTTCAACTGAATTGTTTAACAGTTGATGAAGTGATCAATTGAACTCTGGAGCCATCTTAGAGTTGATCTCATTTTAAATGAATTAAAAAACTGTTTTTTCCTCAAATTTAATGCTTTTATTGAAAAAAATATTTGAAATAATTTATAGAAAAAACAATTAAATAACAAATAAAAGAGTAATTAATCCTAAGAAGCGATTTGTCTTTCGATTCTTTCTATTGTTTTTCGGTTTAAATATTTTTGTCTTTTGTTTACATAAAAAGCAGTTATAATGGAAATCGAAAACATTATAAACTCAAAGAACCAGAAGTTATGTTCAGATCTATCGCACGAACGATAAACTAATCCAATTGTTTTGCACTCAATTTGTTGTCGAAACCCATTTGGTTTACACGCAATCAACTGATCCGAAGTAATTTGGGGACAACTCTGACAATCAGACACCACTTTGAAGCTCTCGAAACGCCAACACTTGGACTCAGTCTTAATGTTTTGTTCTTTGATTTCTTTCAATTGACTCGAATTAAAACTAAAGTTCAGAGTTTGTATTGAATTCACATTTGCTTTACTTATGTTATTTTCTAAGGGTCTGAGCGGTGAGGGTTTGTCAACATTATCGGTCAATAGGTCTTCAAAGATTATTATAATAATACAGACCATAATTAAAATGACCACAACTAATATCATTCGCCGAGAATTGAATAATTCAATCATTTTCTTGATTTGTTTACATTTAAAACTTCAAAACAAATGAAATCCAAAAATACGTTTCGATAAACTTTTTGCTTATTTTTTACTCAAAATTGTCTCTCATTTGCAAAACACTAAACATTTTATTGACTCTTCTTTAGGGTTCATTCGATTGTAACGTTGTCTTTGAATTGTTTATTATATGGACGTAAAGATTTAAGGCCCTTAAACCTGAACTCCATTTTTTGATTGAATTAACTAAAAACTAAGCCATACCTGAACTTAATTCTGTGTCCATCGCTTTTGTCCTTTGGTTAAACCAAATCCAAAATTACAGTAAGTTTTACCCAAAATTATTTGTTTTAAATCAAAAGTTTTATCAAATTTGCAAAAAAATTAAACAATAAAACATTGATTGCAATGAAAGCAAAACATTTGCAAACACTAAACAACTCTTCGCCCGAACATTGTATACAATATTATTTTATGCGCACTTCAGGCCTACGCCCTCCCTATTTGCGCGAAATTCAAAACTGAATTTAACTATATTTCTCTGTTTGTTGAAAATTCTTGTCTTTGTCTTCAATTTTATTAATAAATAACAAATATTTTTTAATTTCTTCATAAAATTTCGTAAGAATCGGTATACTTTTAATGGTGTAATTACACTGTAATGTGTTGGATCAATAATCTATTATCATTATCACTATTATCACTATAATATGATACTCTTATTCTTGAGTCAAGAATGTAGAGAATAATTGAAAGTCATTTAAATATTTTATTTGATATGTATTTCCAAAAATGATTTTAAAATTAAATTAAATGAAAACATTTGTTAAAATTCAAATAAATGTTGCGTTCAATGCATCAATTTAACTACAAAGGAGGTGTTCCCCTTCAGAGTAGAGCAGGTCATTAGACACTTGAACGATCACAATTAAGAAAATGAAAGCACCCGTCAGTATAACTATCACTCCATAAATGAACAGAACTTTACTAAAGAGGACAGAATCTCCCAAACGGTTCATTCTTTTTGCCAGCGCTACCATACATAGACCAGGAAATACAAATACATTACATGACGCCAATGAACCTGAAATTGAGCAAAATCACCATGTTTAATTTCATATTAAAGTTTAATTGAGATGATATTGATTTTTGTTAAAACGAATTTAGTTATTCTAATTGGTGTTTAATAGGTTATCCTCATCTTTCATTTCTTAAATACCATTGATATGATTGACGGCAACTAATTTTAGGTCAAATATATATTTATGAATAAACTTTATAAAAATCAAATATATGTTTATATAGCATTGAAATCCATTTTTTAATCTCTATTTTGATAATATTTTGAAATTATTGGTTCGGAAGAAATCAGAGAAAACTTTTCCACTGATAAACATCAAAGAAACATCTCTTATAATTCTGATAGTTTTAAAATATAGGTTAAAATATACGTCAATTTAAATCTATGAGGAGTTTAATCATTAAATGGATGAAAGAATTGGGAAAATAAAATGAAATTTGTTTAGAAGTGAGAAATTCCTATCGAATGTCAAAACAAAAATATTTGAATTACTGAACAAATTATAAATAAGCGATAAATTGAACAAATATTTGATTGTCTCTCATTATTATCTCAATATTACAAATGTTTATCGATTAGACTTTAATTAGATTCTGAATATTTTGATACTGACCCAGAAGTTCAATAGCAATGGTTATGTTAGGCGTTACGATTGATAAGAGGAGTACCACTGCATTCCATACAGTGGTTATAGTTATCCGACGTCTTAATTCTCCGCCAATAAAATCTTCGGTCGAAAGTTTACTAAATTCAGCGTAGAGTCCGTCCAGTGCTCCCCTGATATCAATTATTGATAATAATTTGATAATTAAACTGATTTTGCTTACCGGCCGCAGAACATTAGCGGTGCATAAGTTGTTATCATTTTGACAATTAAGGCAAAAATCCCTTCAAATAAACAATTTGTTAGTTTATATCAATTTTTATGAATAAGAGTTGAATACCTGCGGCCACTATCGGGTCCTTTGCGTCAAACATTTGCTGAAAGTATTGAGTTTAATGAGAAAATAATTTAAGAATTATCTTTAAACGAATTACCATGATATCAGCCGACACGTTTGAACCAAAAGTCAAATACCCGAAAGTTCCGCCTAAACAATACAGAACGAACAGTAGAAACAGAGCCAAAGCCGTTGCCTTTGAAAATGACTTGAGTTTTCTTTCAGCCATACAGGCATAGATTGGAACAACTATTTCGTGGGTCTATTCGTAATCAATATTTTTAATTGTATTTCCATTCATTGTAATTAACACAGAAATTGTACCTGATATGCAAAACAGACCACTGGAAGAGCAGCGAATAGACTGACAACACTACTGGGGCTAATTAAGAAATTTAATTTTTCTGTTTCATCTTGATAAAATTGAAAAAGTACCTTGTTTTAATAGGACCGGGATTTTTTGGTTCCAGATTTAAATATTCATAAATATTGAGAAATACGACGTAAAGCATTGCGAATACACCAAGAGTACTGTCGGTCAAAGATTTTTAATTTAATCTTCATTTTAAGCGAAATTTTTTATAATTAATTTTGAGTTAATTCTGAATAAAAATCTTAACTCAAATTCAAGACTAAATTCTGTGATTCAAATAACTTTAATAGAGATAAGTATAACATAAATAATATATTATGAGATTAGAGACAGACCTGGCGTATCTCAAAAAGTCAAGTCGTTTGAAGTAGCACATGGTCCAAATGCAAACTACGGCTGTTATAGAAATGGTGAAATTCCTATTTAAGTACCAGATACGACAGAAATTGTCGCCAACATAAGTGGCAAATACTGTTAAGTTGTGAGAAATTAAATATATTTTGAATATTTTTCAAACAATTATTGATAAAACAATTGATATATACTTCTGTCGTATTGATCGCCAATTATTATAAGAAATGTCACATTAATCCCAAAACATGTGCACATTATAGATGCGGCCGCCAATTGCTGAGCTCTTTTACCACACATCGACAGCAAAACGTCGTGGTATGTGCTGTCGTTGTTGATATCCGAACAGTAAATTAGAATTAACATGGTTGACGCTAACATTGCGATTATCACCTGTCCATCAATTAGTCATTAAGCCTATGTTTTGCCAAATATTTCATATAACTAACCAATTGAACGACTGTTGAAGTGGTCAAACCCCCCAATCTATCGTATGCGACCGGATAGTTGAGAACACCAGCGCCTAACGCAGCATTAACTAACAAAAATGCTCCGACAGCCCAACTCGATCCTAGTTTAATAAATTTCAAAGATATTCACTTAATTTGATTTCATTTCTTTTAATTTCAGTTCTTTTGTCGATTGATTGTTATTTGAGTGATAGTTATGTTGACTCCAATATTCAGCATAACTCAGGACTCAAATCATTTGTTCATCAAAATAAAGGCTCCGAATACACGAATATCTGAAACTGAAATCTATATCGATGAACAAGATTTCAGGTTCTTTTCAAAACCTTATTTTTTGAGGTAAAACTTAATTAAATCTGAATTTGAATTATATTTAATGTTTGAATCTATAGACTGAGTCTTCCCTCAAAAGTCATTGAAAACGGAGAAGAATTGTCTGATTGTGATTACGATTGCAAAAGTGGATCCTTTCTAATTAAAGTCAAAAAACTCAACGCCGGCGAGCATTTCGAAGGACTGGAACTGTTAACTAAATTATTATCAAATAATACTAATAAAAAGCAAACAAATAATCCATTGATTCAAGTTATTGATGAACAAGAGATCAATTCAGAAACTTCTCTGGAATCGAATGCTGAAGACTTCGACTGGTTTTTTGACCAAACAGTTCGAAAGGAAAGCGACGAACTATCATTAAATGGCGAGAAATATGGATTCGCTGACACATATACTGGAGTTATCGCAAGAATTACTGAAGAATTTAGTCATTTAATTGATATTAAAGATCCGGAAAATAAAAATTGTTTTCAGCGAAGAAAAGAGAGACTCGAAACAGAGACAAACGATTTTAGTGATGACCACTACTTGTCTGATATGTTTGATCAGAAAGAGATCATTAATAATATAATTTCTTTTGATGTGTTTATCAATCAATGGAATAATGTCTACGAGTTTAGTGACGAACAAAGATTTCGACTCAAAAATCTTCCGAAAGAGGAATACATTTTCGACAAAACAACCAAAAAACGACTCTTGCTTTCAATGATTGATATTCTATTCGCTTATTCTTATGATATGAGAGTCAATGAATGTGAGCCTAATGTTGAGTCGGGGTGGACTATAACTAAACTCAGTCCTACTCTTTCGTGGTTTGACTCTCACTCATCCCTTAAAGAAGTTATAATTTCATGCCTTCGACGGTCACTTATTTATCCTCTTTATAGGGAATGGAATTTATCTCAGAAAGTGTTGGAGGATGTGATCAATATTCTGAAATTTGGTCAAAACTATGTCCTGAAGTGCTTTCTGGACATTCATAAAATGTTTAATGAAAGCGGAGGGGATTCCAGATATCTTTTAAATGATATTTATATAACCGATTATTGTGTTTGGTTGCAATACGTTAAACCCATTACCTTCACATCATTGGCCAGTGCTCTACAATCTATTAAAATCAATAAAAGTGAAGTCGACTTAGATTTAGATATTTTGGAGAGAGCCGCACAACTGGCCATAGAAGAACAGAATGGCTGTCCTTCTAATTCTCAAATCAATTTAAGAGTAGACTTTCATAAACGATTGGAAGATCTCGATTCAGACGATGACCTCCCAAATGATAAATCTGATGATAACCTGATTGATGGCTAATCACTAATCAAACTAATCACTAATGGAGTGTTATATGGAATTTCATAAATACATTATTTTCTTCAATAAATTCTTAAATTTTTTGATTTAATTCTAATTATTTTGAAAACATTTAAAACTCAAATAAACTCAAAGAATAAATAATTTTTTCATTACCTCCTCTTAAAGCATCGGTAACTCCTTTTTTACTATAATCTGATCCACTGCTGTCATCTGAAGCACTTGTTGGCTCATATTTGCGGGCGAGTTGTTCCATAAGAGGTGCCCTTTCATTTTCTTCTTTAATTGTGGCCCATTCGACAATATTACTGAATATAATTCAAAATTCATTATTTGTTTCTAACTTTTCTATTCCACTGATATTACCTGCGATTGATTCGCACCGATCCCTGTCTGAAAGTTAAAAATTCTTTTTGTAAATAACACTCCTATTGAAGCAAATATATAATATGTTTTTACCTGAGTCTATCTGAAAGATCTGAGGAGAGTGTTTGCCACGGAATATAAGCTGGAAAATCCACACTACTGTTGATACTGTCGTGAATAAAAGATCCGGACATTTTTCTTTGGTGACTCCTTTCTTGATTGGCATTACTTCTTCTCGTAACAGATCCGTCCATAACTGATCCGGACATCAGAACAGATGTTTCCATTGTTCTATTCTTAAAGCTCTGGGAAGCTTCCATTTTAATTGTCTTAAACTTTAATCAATTAATAATTAGATGGAATTAAAACAATTAAATTCACTAAAAAGATATGAAAATCACTTCTAAAATGTTTGATATAAAATGAAAACACATTTAAAATCAAATGACTTTTAAAATATTATAAAGTATTGAAGTATTGATTGAAAATTTAAATTTAAAGTTCAAATCAACTTTTATTAAATATTTTGCAAAATATAATTTCAAATGAAAGTTTCCACAACTGATGAGACTTCGAATGGATAGCACAGCACAATACAACACTCCAATGAAGTTATGTCGAAAATTGAAGGCAAACACTACTGATTTTTGGACTACTGAAAAGTTTGATCCAGTGATACCTAAATGTTGTTCTGATCTGATCTTTACTGTGTATTCCCTACTGTTCCACACTATTCTGGTTATTGACTGATATCTAGACTCTGAAGGCGTCTTAAAAGACACAAAATTCAGTGTTTGTTTTGCTGATACTCTGATCAGAGATACTATTATAATAAACTTCGAATTTGATCTTAAACTCAACGGAATCCTTAATCTTTTATTTATGTAGAATTTTAATCATATCTGAGTCGCAACTTCAGGGCTATTCACTGTAAGTTTAGCCCATTTCCAAAAACATTTACATAATTTTTATTAATTAATTACATTATTATTTATTTTATATTCAATTTACTATCTTTTGTTTGAATTTCAAAACAATTCTAAACATTCAAAAATCTTCTCTTAATTAAAGCAATTCTGTTCAACACTTATTCACTTATTCTGGAATAGTATTCAAATATATTCCTCAATAAATAGATTTTAATTTAAATTGAAACTAATTTTGTCATTAAATTCAGAGATTTAGCTTTGCTTTTTCTTAATTAAGATTGATAAATTGACAAATTAACTCTTAATGTTTTAATTATTTAATAATCAATTAATGAAAAATTCTTATATGGCATGTATGGCATGTGTGGGTCAGAAATTCTGACTCAGAATCAAGGATTATGTGTTTGGGAGCACATGACTGATAAACTCGTGAACACTACAATCGACTTATTTATAAATGTTTTTAGTTTTGAGTTAGTTTTGTGACAACAAATATTTGAACTGTATAATGATATATCAATTATGTGAAACTAGGATAACTAATACACTTGTAAAAATCATGTATGTGAATGATCTTGATTTTATCGATTATCTTATTTTTATCAAAATTCAACAAAATTTGTGTCAAATTATTTAATTTGAAGCTCTCTTACGCTTCAGTTTTATTGGCTTTTAATTAATTAATGAAAACTACACTAAAATCGATTTTATAGGCTGAGAAAAGAGAACTATATTGTATAACTAACATTGTATTTCTATTTTATGCTTTTGAATCAACTTTTGAAAGAATTCAGAAATACTAAACATTTTTACTGATAATTGTTTTGAATTCAAACTAAAATTACTTCAGTTAATTGAAAAGCAAATGAATTCTTGGAAATGACTAAAATTAAAGAAAATTAAAACTTTCGTTGAGACCCTGGCTATAGTTCAGATATAGTAACGCTTAAAATTAATTTAAAGATAACTATATTTTTCTTTTTCTGTGAAAACAAATTCAATTATAATCTCACTTTTCAAAAGAGGTTTTCCTCGAATTGAATATTAATAATGATTTTATTGAATAACTTGTTTAGAAAACTTCAAAACTTGTTCCCAAACTACTGAATAGTCTATAACTGAACTAAACTAATAAAACTAATATCTTCTCACAAAATATTTGATTAATAACTTTAGAACCGGAAATAAACCTTTCGAGTGGTTATTCTTGAAGTGTCTCTCATTTTGTATTATTTTTTAAGTTTTTCAGTAATTTATTCAAAGAAATGATTCAATGTTTGGAAGAAAAACAAACAAAAGCAAAAAGTTTTCTGAGAAATTAGAGGCAATACTTGACTATTTGGCCTATTTGACCAAACCATTGTTTTTGACCAACTATTTATTTAACTTAAAATTATTTGAATAACTATTGAAGCACATCCAACATTGTTATCGATTCTGTTACTTTTAAATATTAATATCGCAAAGAATATCATGATCATTTTGGAGAAGGGTGTGCTTGAATATGTATTAAGTTCAACAGCTTTTTTTTAAATATTTTGAAAAATCTTTTTTCATTTATCTAATTATTAAACTTTAAGTAACTAATAATTGAATATTCATTCATTTAATCATTTAAATGAATAATTAGTTATACTTTCTTTTGCCTAATTATTAATCAAATGATTTTTTGTGGAAGTATTAGTTTAGTAAGAGAAAGGGTAGAAATTTAAGCAAATAAAGCGAATTACAGATGAAAATAATAGTTTGTTAAGAGATTTGTGAAGAATCTGAATAGTAGTTTTTGATTGAAGGTAAAAGAGTATTTATTCAAGCCCTACTAAATAATATCTATGGAATCTAGTCATTTTCAAATCTGAAATTTGTTTTGGCCAATTGCCACTTTCACCGGGTGAATTTGACCAGTTTCTGATTCCGAAAGCAATGGAAAGCATAGACCTCTACTCTACTTTGCATTGTACTA
>JAQIXD010001326.1:0-15803 GCA_034699985.1 Minunthozetes semirufus
TCGATTAACGATTTATCCCTTTAGATCATTTCATTAATTAGTCTAGCTCATTATAGTTTATTATAGTTCATTGTACATGTATATTATGGTTGAAATTATATCAAAATAGTTAATAGAAAAAACAAGAGGCTTTGGTTGCTATGCTATTGGAATACAACATACAATATAAAGCTCACCAAAAGGTCTGATAAAATTCGTATAAAAATTTAATTATTAAAATATCGAAAAAAGAGACATTCAAAAAAAGAGGCTAATTAATTAATTCTAATAATATAACAGATAAGAAATTATAGATCATCCAGTTTTTGAATCACATTTTGATTTGTATAACTTTCACTCATTCACTCTGTATTTAAGTTCACTAAAAAATATTAAGGAATTCATTAAAAATAGTGGCTCTCAAGAGTGCTTACCATTCTATTCGTCCCTTTACCATAACACTACATCCTTATACATAAAAATAGATAATTTTATAAATTATTTAAAACATAGCTATGAAGGGAATCATTAAACTGATCATGATTATTTATAAAATGTCAAATGAAATTAATAAATAAAATTTATATAAATAATGTTTAATATTAAATGCTTTTATTCAAAAACAACAGAATTTTTATAGATTTTTCTCATTTCTGTTCAAAATATCGAGAGTGTTGGACATTGGACATGGTCACTTTATTTTAGATTAATTTATATCTAGAGTCTTGGAGTAGTAAGTAATGCTCACTTTGTTTAGTTTGTGTTATTATTGCATAATGCAATTTGTATGATATAAATCAATTCATAGAATAATAATAATAACATAGAATAGCATAAATGGATAAAAAAAAGGCTTACCTGAAAGTATGGTATCGTACCTCACACTGAGGGATAACGGTCCCTGATCTTTTTATGACAGAAGGCACAAAGTCAACAAAGGTGAAGTTCACACTCGAATCACTGCTAATATTCTTGTCAAGAATAAGTGGTTCTTCAGGTTGAAAATTATCGCGGTGTAAGTATATGGCAAAAGCCATTTCAAATAATTCAATTAAGAAAACTGATTGTTAACTTGATAAATTATTGTTTTTTAAATATTATTATTAAATGTGTCTATAATTTACTAAAACAAATTAGTTATAAACTTTGTGGTACTCTTTAAACCACTTTTAATTTATTTTTCATTCATTTTTTCATTAAATTATTTTTGAGATTAATTTTCTGTCAATTTTTAGTATATATTCGTTAAAAGTGTTTTAACTGAAAGAATGCAAACATTTAAACAATTTTTTTCACAAAAAACTCTAAATATTTTATATTTTATAAATCTTTTTGACAGAAAATAAACTACTTTTCAGTGATATCTTCTGTTGGTTTTTATTACTTCAATTCATTCAATGTGTATATACTGTATATTTTGTTATATATATTCTGTATTTTACAGTCGATCGCAACGAATGAAATGAGTTTTGTGTTTAGAAGTGAGAACTCATTCACTCGTTCTATAAGTTATTAGAGAAGAGATTTGAGAGTTTGCGCCAAAAGCTGAGGCCTACAGAGATGTAGATCCAGGGATTCAATCATTTAATTCCTTCAAAACGATCGATACGTTTATTACTTTAATATGAAAAAAAGATCAGAATATTATATTCACTCAAATATTATTATTTCGATTTTAATCTCATATTCGACGCCTTTCTCTTCAATATTTATATTATTTTTGAACATTTTTTATATTAATTTATTTTTTGTTAATTTTTACACAAATTATTAGACATTGATTTTAACAAGTGGAACTTCCTTTAGGTCCGAAATTTGACTAAATTTCCCGAGATCGAGGCCCTCTCCCTGAGATCGAGGCAAAAAAAATCATAACCTATTCCCTCTGAGGCTGGTTCTGGACAGAGAGTCTGGACACCTCTGATTTTAACCATTATAAGAAAAAATTGGTCAAACCTTCAAACATACAATTAATCAAATTAATTTCTGAATAGATATTCTGAAAATATTGATGATAAAATAGAATCCATCCACAATGGCTATATGTAAAATAATTATTTTCAAACCCTCTATTTAAAGAAAATTATGAGAATATGCTCTTGTTCTGCTCTTGTCAATTATAATTCAATTATATAGAAGAGGGAATCAATGAAAGAATTCAATAGATTGTATAGATTCTTGAGATTCTATAAGTGATTCTAAAATCTAGAATTCATTATCACTACAGATGGCGATAATCGAGTTAATCGACAATAATATGATTGTAAATAACAGTTTTGTCTAATTGGTTAACAGCTTATGTTTGATAAAAGGATTATTGCATTTAAATGCAAAGTATTTAATTAAATATGACTTTAAATATAACAATAAAATGTAAATAAATTTTTGTATAAATTTATAACAAATAATTTTTTTTATAATAATAAATAAATTATAAAACATTTATACGTTTATATAAGTGGCAAATACTGTATACAATCTATAGAATGTTAATCAATAGAAAAATAGATTATGTCATACCTTTATTTTATTCAACGAATCAGAGGACAGAATTCTTTTGACCAAAAATTATGTCACAATTTGTTTGAGTTTTACATATAATTTAAATGAATAGGGATTTGGTTTTTGTGTTTATTTTTGCTGAAATGTTATGTAATTTATGTTTAAGTAAGCGATAAATGACTGAATTATTGCACTTTTTTGAGAAAACGTTTTCATTTCGTTAACTCAATAGTTGTCTGAAAACATTGTTTTGTATTTCTCTCTATAATTGTCTCTAATTTTGTTGTTATTTAACTTAATTTTAATTGAATTTAAGGTAAAAATTTGAGTCAAAATTATTAACAAAAAGATGTTATCAAATGATTGTTATTCATATGACAGCTTTGGAAGTGATTCGAGTGACACTTCGAGTAATCACTTCTCGGATCGGAGGCCTTCAGATCAGTGGTTCACAGAAAACAACAAAACAAACACACTTTTGGACCACAACTACAGCCCAACCCTGTCCTCACTCTCGACAGTCACTAAAAGACCAAAAATTGATACTTTTTTCAGAAAATTTGATCCCTTTGTGCCATCAGATCCAATGGAACCACTTTTCGAAGACTACATTTTAGACGACTCGGACGCTGACTTCGCTAACGCTCCGACTCCTTTCATGGCCTCTGGTTTTGCCGATTTGAATGACATCGAAAGCGATGATCTCTTGGATTTCGAGTCTAATCAAAGTCAACCCATTATTGACAACAATAACAACATTTCAATTGATATGTCTTTTGTCGAGAATGAGGTCGAGATCGATGTCGTCCCAAATGAAGCCAATGTTGTAAACCAATTGATTGGACAATCGCTTTATGGACACAACACGACCTCTGATCACAAACGAGACACAATTCAAACGAATCCTCGAAAGCGATCCTCGAGTGAAGCCATTGATTGTTACAACAGTGAAGACAATCAATCAGAATGTGATGACGAAGAAGAGGAAGAAGAAGAAGAATACAGTTATTCAAATGAAACTCAAACCAAAAAGAAGTCAAAAGTGGGCCGAAAGCCATCCAAAGGACAGAATAAGTGTATGTCTCGCAACGCGATCGCTGCCCGAGAAAACAGAGAGAGAAAGAAAGCATACGTCGAGACCATTGAGAAACGGCTCCGACTCTCACAGGAAGACAATAAGAAAATGAAGACTATTATCAATAGTTTGAGTAAAAGAAACGAAGAGCTCGACAATCAGGTGAAGTACTTGAAGGGAGTTCTCGCTAATGATTCGACAATTAGTTCACTAATAAAACACATGTCGTCCGCCAATCAAATCGAATTAATCGGCACTCAATTCGTGGCCACAAATACGACAAACACAGCAAACGAGTCTTTCATTGACTCAAAGCCATTGAGGAAATCCTCTCGAATAGCAATAAAAGAAGAGGCAATACCTCAAACGGCAGTAAACAAATTGAAAGCCAGTGTCGAGTCTTCTGGCGTTTGTCTCCACATCCATAACAAAAGGGTTTCTCTTGAGTTGTGCTCAAAATGTTCCCAAAAGCACAACAGCAACAAAAAGGGCAAATGAAACACTCATTTGGAAACACTTGTGACTGGAATACCCCTTTTGGACGTCAAATGAATTGATTGTGAATCCAATGATTAAATTGAAGATAATTTTGAGTCTATTCTCAACATTAAAGTAAATATAAGTGAATTCAGGCCAACGCTTATCACTTATGACTTAACTCAAGAGTTATATCTTATGACATCTCATCTAAAATAAGACGAAAAAAACAGTGAAAATGATTCGCATTTTATTTAATAATTAATTTCTAATAATATTTAAGTCTTTCCTCTAAAACATTGTGAGGCGTTTGCAGACAAGACTTGTGGTCCCCTTTGAAAACAGCTCTCAATTGTTCTCAAATTGAATCACATTTTAAACTATTTTAATGTCTTTTTCACACATTTTGTTAAACGTATTGTTTTTTTATTATAATTATAATTAAGTTTTCATTTATTTGAAATAATTTCAATATTTATCCGTTTTTTTATAAGTCTCACCAAAAACGAGGCTTTAATCCAATCTTTTGTTGAATTATATTATTATTTGAATTAAAATAGATTTCAAGTATTAAACAATAATGAAGAGAAAGAACCGTCTCTTGTGTTTGTCCATCAGTGGTATGTCCTCTAATCATAACTCAAATATTGTGAAAACATTTAATTTGTCTCTAATTTCAGTGAAAACACTGTTTGGACGGACTCTGGCTTTGGTTTCGAACTATAATTAATCGAAATCATTGACTGAATTATATTTAACTATAGTTTTAAACGTATTTAAAGTAAACTCTAATTTGTTTGACATTTGTTTGACATTTCTTATCAAATAATACATCAAATTATCCCCAATTATGGCGAAAATGTTTTTAAGAAAACAATTGTTTATCATTTTTATTGTAATTCTCTTTTGTTTTTCAATTAATATATTATTTTAATAATAATTTAATTAAAACTTTATATAAAAATTAATTACGAATTAAATCCACATTTCATTCAATTAATAAAAACGTTTTTATAATTCATTGGATTTTAAATCAGAGAACAGACTAATCAACAGAACTTCTATTATAGTATTGAAGTCTCAATTGACTCAATTAAGGTATAATAACAGCACAGGTATGATAAATGATAATTAAATTGATATTATTTCATTAATTAATATGATTAGCCAATGCTGAGGGGTGGTACACTAATTAAAGCGCGTAATTCAAAAATATTTCGAGTATGGATCGACTTTTTTTATGGGGCACTGAATCACTTGCAAAAAGGCCCAAAAGTCAATAATTAAAGTCGAATAAATAGATAAAGGTAACATTGATTCTGACTAATTTATGCATGCTGAATCCGAATTCGACAACCAAATCAGCATATTTTGATCTAATCCCACATTAAAATAGGTTTTATTTTTTCGTAGAGAAGCATTAGAAAAAACATAATTTCATTCTCAGATTTGGATTCAGCATGTTTAAATTAATCAGAATCAATGTTTCATTTGTCAAATAGATTAACTTTAATTTTTAACTTTTGGGCCTTTTTTAAATGTGATTGCATGTGACCCATATATTAAAGTCGATCCCATTTGCCAGAACCTCCCCATTGCTTTGGGACTCTGATTATAATATAACTGTTATAAGACTACAACTACTCAAAGCGTACAGTTTGCGGTCGTATTTTATTTCGTATAACTCGTGTAAATGAATGAACAATTTCTACAAATCTTTTTGTTGTATTATTTCTTTTGACAAAAACAAAACATAAAATCTAACCCAAAGAAGAATCTGTGGATTCATTGGAATCATTGAATTGTTTGCGACCACCGAAAGCATTCAATTTGACAGATGATTGACGGATAATCACAATTATTTATCGAAAATAAGATATTCATAACATTAGTGGTAATAATGAGTACTTTAGACGACAAGATTTTGGGCGAAAAATTGCATTATTATTGCAGTAGTAGTAGTGATGAAGAAGAAGAGGATGAGGACAACACCACTGACCATAACATGAAAGACTCGTCTCAAAGGGATGATACCATCAATTCTAATATCATTAGAGAAGAGTCTTCTCACTTACATCGACAGCAATGGAACGGATATTCAGTTAATGTATGCAATCATTAGATCTAATGATCGGTCATTACTTCGGTATTCATATAATTGTTTATATTTAAATTGATTAAAGACTGGACCCAAAGGTGTGATCAAAGACTGGCAAAGATTCAAACAATTCGAAACCGAGAAAAGAGAACAAAACCAAAGAGAAAAACTCGAACTCATGAAGAAGTTGTCGATCAGTTGTCGCTCACAATTAGACCAAGAATTGGCCAAAAACGAGAGCTCAGACGACGACGACTTGAACGACGAGTTTCTCAAAGAATATATGATTAAAAGAATGAATCAAATGATGGAACAAATTGATTGCGCGGCCAAAGATCGGCCCCATTTCGGGAAACTGATTCACTTGGATTCGGGCAAACAGTTCTTGGAATCGATTGACAACGAAAACAAATTCGTTACAATTATTTGCCACATCTTTACCAAAGATGTGAAGGAATGCCATCACATGAATCGATGTCTTTCTATTTTGGCGGAAAAACATACAAAAGTCAAGTTCTGTTCGATCGAAGCCTCGACCGCAGGAATGACCAAACATTTCGTAAGTAATAACTGGTTATCAATTGGGTGTCAGTTATGCCTCTCTTTTGTTATTTTCCTAATTTTGTTTCATTTGAAACATTAGTCAAAAAATGGTGTTCCGGCGCTTCTGGTCTACAAAGGGGGCGAACTTTTGGCAAATTTTGTCCGATTAACCGACGAATTGACCGAATCTTTCAATTGGGAGGACATCCAAAAGTTTCTCATTGAGTGAGTATTCAAATCAATGTTCACACAAATAATGGATTAATAATTGGTTTGATTTTAAAGACAAGAAGTACTCAATGAAGTGACAAATGAAGTGTTGAATGAAGTCCTCTTCAATCAAAACTCAATCAACGAATCAAAGCCTCGAACTTCTATCAGAGAAAGTGCTGTCGAAACCGAAGATACCAGTGATTAGAGTCAACTCAAGACAACTATTGTTCAACAATTTAGACAATAATTCATTAATCAATTATTAATACTATTAAAGGGATAACCCTTTTCTTCACTTCTCTTCCATACCCATCATCTGTGAGTTTAGCCTTTTATTTGTCAATAACTGTCCCATTGTATGACTGGCCGTTCAAATGGCGATCAATAGAAACATTGAAATTGAAATTGATTTTTGAAGAATCACTTAAAATATGTTTAAAATATTCTTATCTCAAATTTAAGACTTGTTTTGACCATTATTTCAAACAATTACCGCAACTATTGCTTTAAAAATCAAATTTATTGTCAGTATTTGTAAATCATTTGAATTAAAATCACTTTTTATTTAAAAATAGATTTCAATAAAAAAAACTAAAAAATTATTAAAAGTTTTTTTGAAATTATAATTAAAGTCAGACTTTAATAGAGATTTGAATTTAATATAAAAAGTCGATTAATAGAAGAATTAATAATAGGTTTCCTTTTCAACCCAACCTCCAGGGTTTCGGCGAAGAATATATCGTCGAATTTCGTCGTAAACGAATATCATTATAGAGAAGGGGAGCGCCACTAACCACCAGTTGAACCTAAAATGTAAACCAATTTATTAAATCTTAAGTTTATTTTGGAAACCACTCAAAAGGACTGACTTCATGGGATACATTCGAAGCGCTTTATCCATTCCCGGGCCGTACGACAAGATTGCGGCCAAAACAGTCTCAAACAAGAGTCCAAAATTGAGGACATGATTACTAACAGAATAATTAACAAATGAATCAGTTTTTTGGTGTTTAGTATAGTATTAGGCATTACTTCATTCCCTGGTGTACTAATGAGTTACGCCTTGTCTTACATATGATGAGATCAGCCCATTGGACAATAACTATCTGTAAGATTATAACCGATATTAATATCTTCTTAATTACAAAGAGGGGAAACACCTACAGATATAAAGAAGGCTGTGTGACACGTGAACTCCAATGTCTTTCTGTCGGCGTATGTCTGAAACAAAGAACAAAAATCACTCAAATATTTGAGAAGAAAGAGTGCGAAAGGAATTGATTTAATTACCCACTCCTGTCCATAAGAGTCTAACACATCATTGCAGGCCTTAGAATCCCACTGTTGTCTGATTCCAAGCAAGTCTTTCATCCAAAATCCGTTTTCACCCATTATTACGAAATATGTGAAGAATCCGGCGCTCGCCTGCATCATACCTATCTGTCCGTAAGACATCGATATAAGCCTTTCGTTCACTAATTTGTCAGTTTTTGCATCTCTTGGCTTCCGTTTCATTATATCGCTCTCTGCCTTCTCATAGGCCAAAGAAATGGCCGGAACCATATCTGTGCCCAAATCTATGCATAGAATAGTGACGGTTCCCAAAGGCAGGGGAATGTCAGCCAAAATAAAGACCAAAAATGGTGAGATTTCTGGTATATTACTGGTCAGAGTGTATGCGATTGACTTTTTCAAGTTATCGAATATAAGTCTTCCCTCTTCAACGCCCGTCACTATTGAAGCAAAGTTATCGTCCAATAGAATCATATCCGCCGCCTGTTTAGACACATCAGATCCGGCGATACCCATAGCTATTCCAATATCAGCCCTCTTAAGAGCTGGAGAGTCATTAACACCATCGCCAGTGACAGCAACAATGGCTCCCTGTCTCTGACAGCCCTCAACTATAATGAGCTTTTGTTGCGGTGATGTTCGGGCGAAGACAATCTCCGTGTGATGATAGAGAAGATCGTCCAACTCTTCAGTTGATATTTCCTTAAGTCTTGATCCATGGACAATTGCAACTTTTGCCTGTCGGGGGTCGACCTCTTCTCTGGGAATATTCATTCTTTTCGCGATGTCATCGATGGTCTCATTTCCTTCAGATATTATTCCTACAGCTTTAGCGATGGCCTGTGCGGTGATTGGATGATCTCCTGTAACCATAATCACTTTAATACCAGCACTTCTACATTTGGCCACAGCGTCGGGTACGGCAGCTCTGGGCGGGTCTATCATAGATATCAGTCCTAAAAATCTGAGTCCAGTCAGAGGGAAGTTATTGTCTTCGCTATTGAATTCATATCCTTTTGGATAATCTTCTTTTGGAAGTCTATAATCACAAAAGCCTATAACCCTCTCTCCCAGTCCTCCCAATTCTAGGTAAGCGTTGTTAAAGCGTTCGGCCCACTGTTCGTCCAGATCTTCATCTTTGCCGTTAATATATATGGAAGTGCATCGCTCTAAGATCCTCTCGGGAGCGCCTTTCATACACAGAAGATAATGATCTTTAGAGTTGTCGACTCCTCCGTCGACTTCGTGTATAGTCACGTGATATTTGTTGGTAGAGTTGAAAGGGATTTCACAAATTTTCCTGTTTTTGATTCTATAATTCGGGACATTTCCAACCGCCAGTTCCATACATTTGAGAATTGCAGACTCGGAGGCATCTCCAGTGCACTCCCGCTTCATAACAGGGATGTGGTCCTGACCCGGCAAGAACTCTGCGCGCGAACAAAAACAGGCCACACGTGAAAGTGCTTTCCATACCGGAGAGGATTTGTCGAATGAAACACCTTTTAAGTCATAAATAGATTTAATATTATATTATATTAACAAATGTTTGACAAAACCTGTCTGTTCTTCAGTAGTGTCCGCATCAACGATCTGATTGTCAAACCATAAGTGGGAGACAGTCATTCTGTTCTGAGTCAAAGTTCCCGTTTTATCTGAACATATGGTTGAAGTCGAGCCAAGAGTTTCGACGGCTTCCAAATTCTTGACCAAACAGTTCTTACTCGCCATCCGTTTGGCCGTTAAAGTCAAACATACGGTTACAGTGGCTAACAGTCCTTCGGGAACGTTGGCCACAATAATACCGATGAGGAATATGACCGCATCCAACCAGTGATAGCCTAAAGCGAAAGCTATAATAAAAAAAGAGACACCAAGAAAGACAGCCACTCCTGTTATGATATGTATAAAGTGAGCGATTTCTTTGGCGATCGGTGTGTCTCCCATTTCTAGACCAGAGGCCAGATTTGCGATACGACCCATAACAGTTCGGTCACCGGTATTTATAACGATTCCGCGTCCATTTCCCTCAACACAATTGGTTGAAAAGAAGGCGACATTCTTTGTTTCCAATGGATTATCATTTGTACATTCGGGAGACCGAGACTGTGGTTCAGACTCTCCCGTCAACGAAGAGTTGTCTACTTTGAAACCAGAGGCTGCGATCACGCGAATGTCAGCTGGGATTCGATCCCCGCCTTTTACTTCTACCACTTCTCCTAAAACAACTTCTTCAGCCGGAATCGTATACTTCTGTCCGTTTCTCACAACTGTTGCGTACTTTTGGAGACATTATTAGTCTTTGAATCAATTAATTTCTTATTTAAACAAATTATTATAGAAGTCATGCCTTTCTTTCTACTACTCCTTTCTCTCAGTTAATAGAAGGCTAACATATAATAGAAATATTTGTTGTAAATTAGAAGATCTAATACTATAATTGATTGTAGTCTTTCCAGTCTTACTAACATATCGTTCATTTGATTCGAGTAAATAAGTGTTAGAAATAATAATTATTCATTTATTGAAAAATATTGGACTAATTTCGAGGAAATTTGTATCAAAAGAATAAATTTGGACAAAAAATGAATTAATTATAAGATATTTGTCGAAAAAAAAATCGATTAATAGATTTAAAAAAAGTTTCGAAATGTAATCGCTTTTAAAAATATCTCAAAAATTAAACAAAAAGTTATCGAAGTTTTGCTTAATTTTCAGTCATTTCAATCGATTTAATGTTTTTTAACTAAATATCAAATCGAAGGACAAATAATTCAATGAAAAGTGAATTCAATGAATGAAAATCTTTATTAAGAAATTGTGAGAAAAACAGATAAAAAGATCTATAGATTGACGCAAATAAAGTGATAATAATTGATGACATACTTGAGGGATCATATTCTTGAATGAGTCCATTATTTTGGAGCTCTTCGCCTCCTGATAATAGGAGAAACATCCGGTCACTATTACCACAGTCGCCAAAACTATTCCTAAATACAACTGAAACAAACAAACACTCAATTAATTCACTATCAAATTAAACAGGATATACATATAGATATAGACATAGATTATGGCCTAAAATTGTCTCTATATATAGACTAAACTAATTTATTTTGGACTTCTTTTGAACCTCTTTTGAACAAACAATTATTGTCAATAATTTATTGATATTATTCTTCTCTAAAATACTAAAAGGCTGTTCCCCCGTAGGAATGATCCGTCGTATGGAAAGTTAGGAGTTTAAGCACTCAATAATAATAATGAAAGAGTAAGTAATGACTAATAATGAGAGCCATTAATTGTATGACAACTAATTGAAACTTAATTTATCGACTCTTTGTCTTCACTGCAATTATCGGTAAATGACATCAACTGATGGACTAATAAGTAGTGAAACAATGTATACATACGTTATCATCTGGTGCTTCATCAAAAGAGCTTGCTTGAATTGAATACGCTATGAAACACAGTATAGCGCCGATCCATAATAGAAGAGCAAACCCTCCGAAAAGATTTTTACTAAATTTAACCCATTCGGGGGTCCTTTTAGGAGGGCTCAGGGCATTCAGACCATCTCGTAATAGGATTTCGTGCGCTTGTTCTGGGGTCAGACCCTATGTTTAAAAATAAATTTTAAATTACTTTTAATTAAATTTTAATATTTTTAAAAATAATAATTATTTTCAAAACTAATCACAAAATAAGGAAAACATTAAATTAAAGACTAAAACAAAAGAAAGCAAATAATAATAATAATAATAATAATAATTACATTCAATAAAATCCAATAAAACTATTGTTTATTATTTATTATAAGTTATGACTTAATTGACATTAAATCTCAATAATTGTTGTTTTGATTTGTTTAACATTAAGACAATTAATGTATTACTAAAGTGTTGTTTACATTCAATTCAAATCAATTCTTATACTCAAAACATATCTTCATTTTTATCAGTCATTAATAATTATTGAAAATTCAAAACACTTGAAAAAGTAAGATGGTCATTTGATCATTTCATAATTATCTCAATTTTAAATTCTAATTCTTCTAATTGTGTAAAACTGGGAAAAATAATCACAAGATTCACATTTATTATAATCTATCAAATTTACTATAGTTTAGGGAAATACTTATAAAACTAAATTTAAAAGATATTAAATCAATAAATTGATTGCTTTCTTCGATAAACTAATTGTGAGACAAATTGATAGCAAATTAAATATAATTTGAGTGAAAAAAGTGTCAAACATTTGTTAGAAACGATTCATAGATATTAAAATAAATATATAATTAATGTATAAAAAGTTTGTTTAAACAGACTCTGAATGAAAAACTATTTGAGAAGAAAGTCATTTCAAAGAAGAAATGTCAACAAATATCTATGACATATATTTACAGACCATATCGGGATCAGTTCCAAGTTGGCTGCACAAGATGTCCAGAGGAATTCTATGCTCTTCCATGGTAACCTCCTTTTTAAGCTCTTCGAGATCTGCTTTTTTCCGTCCCATATGAGGACTCTTTTTGTATCGCAATAGTTTTGGACGACCTTCTGGTGTGAGGCCATCGTCGGGCACTTCGGGACTGACTGCCAGTCGGTAGCTTCCAGTGTCGTCTCCTTTATTGTATTGCATTATAAGTCAATTGAATCAATAAATCATTAAATATATTGAATTGAATTCAAATTCAATACAAACAACACTTTTTGTAATAACTTTTAACTCAAAACTAATGCCTTTTCTTTGAATAACAAATAATAAAAGTTTATATAATGAGAGCCTCTCCGGGAGAGGACAGACACAGACTCAGAGAGAGATACAAAACAAGTGAAAAGTAGTCTCAAAGTAGTCTCAACTTAGTCTTCCTTTTTGTGCAAATTATTAAATATGATTCCAAACCCAAACCCAAACTCTACTCAATTCTCACTAAAAGACGGTTCCATTACTTTAGAACCGGATTTCTAGGGATGTCATCATTGATCAGCACTAAACACACCTTCAGGTTCGCCACAAACTACATCAGATAATTTTGTGGATCTACTTGAGCCCCCATCACATGACATGTGCACAATCCTCCTCTACTTATCAGCGATTGGTATTAACCTGGTATTACTTGGTCTCAATAATTAAGATAATCTGACTTTTTTTCCTATAATTTATTGGATTTTAATTTTTCAATCAGTAATTGTCTTGTTTTCAATAGTCAGTCACATTTAACTACCATTTATACGATTTATACATTCTATTCTAAGTTATTCTATACTAGCTATTATACTAGCTAGTTACTCTTATCAAATTTTTTGATTAAGATTTAAGAAACTATGAAATAATTGGTGTATTTTCAGCACAAAAAAATTATTGAACTTTTTTTTTGAAAGTAAACAAATTGTTTGTTCGTAGCCTTCAATTCAATATTATTATAACTTTTTAACTTTAAAACAAACACAGAATTGTTGTTAGATGTCCTTCGCAATGGGTTTAGATTTTTCCAGGGCTTAAAAAAACTTTTGTCCAAACATCTAATTATGTGTAATATTGAGTTTTTAAAATTAATTTTAAGAAAAATATAGATTTCTATCTCATCTTTCACTTATTTTATGTTAATTTTACTAAATTCAGTTCAAATAAGAGTAAATCTACGACTTGTTATACATTATCAAATTATCTACCATAAAATAATGGGAATAAGTAATTGTTGTCTGTTAGGGTGATTTTGGTGACACATCTAATAGAAATTATTTTTCATATATTTTTTTTTAATTGCAATTTATTTATAATTGAGGAATGTTAATGAATTGGATCAGATTTTTAAAAGAAAAAGCCTTTAATAGCCAATTCTTACCTCTAGTTAAATATTCAAAGACTTAAATACAAAATGTTTTTAAAAATATCTTTATTTTCTAATTTATTGTATTTATTGAGATGTGGTTTCACTCGAATAAAATAATTAAAATATTAATCAATTAATTTCTCTGTGATTAATAATTACTAATTCTGTGAACGTTTTCAGTTTGGGTAAAATGAACTTTCGAATAGTTGGACATTTTGGTCATGTACTGCTCACTGAGCAAGTACAATTTGTGCAATTTATTTATTTGAAAAATATTATAAATTATTTATGAAATAAACATTTAAATGAATGTCAGTCTTCATATAGTCTTCAAATATACTCACAATTTGTTATTATAATAGTTATTATATTTAGACTTTGATTCCTTCGATTTGATCAAAACATTTGCAATAAATAAACAAAATATAAAATTTCATTAAAATTATTTTTATTACGGAATTAACGAAATTAAAACTATTTTATTGATTCAAAGATCAGATAAAATCAAATTTATTTTCCAAAAATTTCTTTAAACTTTTCCTTGTTTTGCATTTTTTTTGAATTGAATTAATTAATTTAAAAAATGGTTGAAAATCATTCAAATTTGTATTCAATGATTGAATGGACAGTCTTTTGAATAATCAAAATATGGCAGAGAATCAAAGAATTTTGAAAATATAGTCCAGTTATTCAAAAATATTGGTTAGAATTTACAAATAACATTAAATTCATTAATAAATTGATTAATTGTTAGAAATTTCCATTATTTTGAGAAATAGTTTCCGACGGAAAAAGTGAGCAAAAGTTTAATTTAAAATTACTTTCGGCTCTAATTTGTTTCATTTGTTTAATTTGTTTCTCAATTTAAACAAAAAACTATTTTTATGTTTTATCTCTAATTAAGTGTTTTTTCTTCAATATCTAATGTAATGCTTAAAATCGATGATTAAATTATTTGAGTGAATCAAATGGACAGATCTGGAGCTGGACCTGGAGTTGTTAACTCAATAATAGGTCTCCCTCTCGAGCCAACCGCCAGGATTTCTACGGAGAATATAACGACGGATTTCATCGTAAATAAATATTGTAAGAGAAAATGGTACGGCTAAGAGCCACCACATAGGCTTCAACGGATACATTCTTAATCCCTTATCAAGACCAGGACAGTAGCAAAGAAAGGCCGCCAGCGCTGTCTCGAAGAAGAGCCCAAAATTAAGGACGTGATTATTCATTCCCTGGTGTACTATTGAATTGCGACGAGTCTTGCATATAATCAGATCCGCCCATTGGACCACTACTATTGAAACAAAGAACGCTGTGTGACACGTGAACTCAAGACTCTTCCTCTGTTTGTATGTCCACTCCTGACCATAATAATCTGTGACATCATTAACTGATTTTGAGTCCCAATCCCTTCGAATCCCGAATGGATTTTCGAAAGCGAATCCATTTTCGGCTAAAATAACGAAATACGCGAAGAATCCGGCGCCGGCTTGAATCATGCCTATCTGGCCGTAAGCTATTGATATTAATCTTTCGTTCACTAGTTTATCATTTTTTGGATCTCTTGGCTTTCTTTTCATTATATCGCTCTCTGGCTTCTCATAGGCCAAAGAAATGGCCGGAACCATATCTGTGCCCAAATCTATGCATAATATTGTAACGGTTCCCAAAGGTAGGGGTACGTCAGCCAAAATAAATAATAAAAACGGAGAGATTTCTGGTATATTACTGGTCAGAGTGTATGCGATTGACTTTTTTAAATTATCGAATATAAGTCTTCCCTC
>JAQIXD010001327.1:0-15801 GCA_034699985.1 Minunthozetes semirufus
TTAACTTTGCTTTTTATTTACTAGACTTTTATTGTCAACTAACCGATTATGTCAACCTTTTCGGTTTCCCCGACCTGTTGATAGTAAAGGTTGGGCACTGTAATAGTTATGAAGTTTATGAGCTTTTCTGTAAAGCTGTATACCCTGTAATACAGAGTCTTTATCATAGTTTTAAATTATAAAGTAGCAAGGATATTAAAATTTTCTTACACTTGACATATTAACTCTATTCTAAGTAGTTATAGCTATTTTAATCAAGATTAATTTATAATATTAAATATTTTAATATATAAATCGAAATTTTATTTTGTAGTTAAGAATAAAGAAGTATTTTAATTACAATATTTGAATTCTTAAAGCAATATTTGAATCTTTCAACTTTTATATGTTTTTATTCTTCATTTAATTCTCTTAAAATTAGTTATTCTGTTGGTTTCAATAATTGAATTATCATACATAATTTTTGAAGTACAATGTAATGTAATATGGTCATTTTTGAAGTAAACAAAATGTTATTCATTGATATCTTTATATTATTTTATTGTCATTCGTTACCCGAAATCTATTAACAGTTTTATGTAAGACTCGGAGCGCATGCCTTCAAAGTCATAAGAATCGGTCGAATAGAGAGAACAGTAGAGAATTTCATCACCGCTGCGGTAGTAGTTGAACAGCACATACGGCATATGCGGCACCAAATGCAGTATTTACTCCTCTAATACATCGATCTGATAGACCTTCGATTATATTTGTCTGCAGTCAGATATTGGGGCCGACAGTATAGACTTGACTTCTGTCAACTCATTTAAAAATTTCATTTATATTCATTGATTGCAAACAATTATTGAGAATTATTTATCATTTATTGGTTTGTTGTGATGGAAAGGGAATCACTTCTCACAGGATGTTATCTTTTGGTGGTATTGGCCGAACCCATTTGCGAAGACCACAAAGAAAAGATTATCCAAAGAGTTGCAAAAGGTTTGCTTTAATTCTTTAATATAATTCTTATATAATTTTAATTTAAAATTATATGAAATTCTTTTGAAAATTGTAATCAATTTTGAATAGACTTTGAATCTTCTAATTTTGTTGTCATTCAAAAGAAGTCACATTATAAATGAATGAAAAGCTTCTTTTGCATCTAGGTCATATTTGCATCTAAGATATTTTGTTGTTTATTATTTTTAATTAATTAGAATTAAATATTTAAATAATGTTATTCTAGAAAATAAAGTAAAGGAAAGCCTGCATTGAGGCATAACATGCGCTGTCGATATTGCAGTCGGTTTTTGCCGCAATAGACAACTGTTACAGTTGAGCCCAAACTCAAGCTTTGCTCCAATATTGAACTTTCCGATAGATAACTTAGTTTTACGCTTTAATAGACTTTTTTTTTATATATCATTTAAGTTATAAATAAACTGAATATTGATTTTTAATTCAATTCTCGTTTGATTATTAGATGACTAATAGTTATGACTAATAATGTTTTTCAGCCAATCATTCAATTATTTCAATAAAAACATTGTCTTTAATTAATTGATTGAAAAATCAGAATTTAAGAGACATCCAAATATAGACCCAATAAATTGTTTCCAATCACTGATTTCCTAAATGATGTGCAAATAGAATAAACATTTTGAACATTTTGTTAATTTCTGTTCATATAAACAAATACATTATAAAAGTATTAATAAATTCTTGTAATTTCTACCATTTCAACAATTGTTAGATCCTATTAAGTCGTATATTGTATTACAATATATAAATTTATATATTTCAATGTATATACAGTTTATTTTGTATTTAAGGAAACACCATGGTGAGGCCAAATTGATTTCCTTAAATCGAATTTTCCTTGAATAAAATAATGAAGAAAAACCCTTCAAAATTAGCTAGATTATTTAGTATTTCAGGGAATAACAATAGAACTTAACTACCAGATTAATAATCTTTACTTACTTTTAATTGTTTTAAGTGTCGAGCATTATTTTATTCACAGATATACTAGATAAGCTATCAAAAATAGAAAAATTATTCACTTACATCATAATAAAATAATAGGAGAATATAGAGTTTAATAAATGTCGATTACTTACTAAATAATTGAAAATTATTAATTAAGAGTAATAGGGGTTTTGAATTAGAAAGCTCAACTCTATAAATCATCTAGTTGGATAACAATAAATTATGCTGACTAAATTTGTCCCAAATATTACAAGCTTTGGTCACTTTCTCAGGCTTATTTTAAGGAATTTACTACATTTGATAAAATTTTTCTTCAAACTGTTTGACAATTTTTCAAATGAAGTAAAAAAAGTTGTAATTTACAGTTCATTATATATTTTTTCCTTAAATAAATACATAGAGTCTATGCATTGTCATTGATTTTGATTCCCTTATATTGAATTTTCCCTTAAATAACATTCCCTTAAATCCATATCCTTTAACATTATAGTGCCCTTAGGAGTGGCCGGTACGCCAAAAATCCCTTCCTTATTTTGAAATTCCCTTAAATAAGTGTTCCATGTATTGATAATAAACTGTATTTCAATAATGAATTTAAGTCACATCTCTCAGGGTTTTCACATTAACTGATTCTTTATAAAGAGTGATGAGTCCACTGACCAAAGTATGTCAAATCAGATAATTAATTTTGGTGCAAACCAAGCCTTCCACCACTTTCAAGAGGCAGGTCCAGGGTTTCTATTTAAAATTGCATTATTTTAGTCATCATTTAAAATATGATTAAAAACTGGTATAGAAAGAGAAGTAATCATAAAATTTTGCCTCCCTCATCTCACTTACCCCTAAGAAAGGGTGAAAAAATTGCCAACCCCTATTTTCCCTGAGGCTGAATACCTTTGACATTCAAAAGACTGATTCAAAAATAAATTAAAATAATTGAGAAAAAGGCATAAAATTAATCATTGATAACAGAAATGTCAGTAAACTTTCTTTAAATTTACTGTTAATGACCAAAATATTTTTAAATTACCAAACAACTCTGAATGCGGACAAATATTAAAGAGATCTTATTCTTTTATTTATGTAGCTTTAATGAATTAAAGTAACCAAAACATTTTTCTTTGACTATAAAATGTTTGAATGAAGTGTTTAAAAGTTTAAATGTCCAAAATGCAATCGTGAAATATTTTCATAATTAAAATCATTAATACTATTATTAATTTAATAGATTTTCTAATGAAAATATTTTTAATAATTGATATAATATTATATAAGATATTAATTAATTGATAAATTGGAGTAATTCATAATTTGTGTATTAATATATTCACTTTTCTTCAGTTTTTATTTCAATTAAAGTTAATTTTGTATATAATTTAAAATTTAGTTATAGTTTATTGTGTTTCCTAAGTTCAATTGATAAAATTGGAATAGTTAAACATTTTTATGATAAAATTGAGGATTGAATGTGAAATAATTGGAATAGTTGTTGGCCATAAAATTACGAACAATTAACATTAAAATAAAAATGACTCTAAATGAGGCTAAAATAGAACTAAAAACAAAATAGACGCTAAAGTTTAGCGGCTAAAGGATATGATTTCACATTCATTGTTTGTTAGCATAAAAGAATTTCTCTGAGAAAAGGCTTAAGCCTTAGGAAAGGCCCTAAGGAACGAATCTATGGAAAGCTAGAATCTCAAATCCAAAATTCTAAAATTTCGTTCTAATCAAGATCATCTAGTTCTATTTTTCAGAGGATTCTTGGTGATGACATAAATAGATAGAAAAACTTTTTCGATTTATTAAAATATTTTCTATTTAATTTAAAAGACATATTTATAAAATCATTTAAAATAAAGACCATTTTTTAATTAGCATTAACATAAATTATCTTAATTGATAATAAGCTCTGATTATCAGCTCATCCAGTTTAGATTTAGAATATAATATCATGTTTCAACAGTGTTTTAAAATTCAATCCTTAATCTGGTTTTTAATTTATAATTACTTCTATTACTAATCCTATTCATCACTAATATTTCAATTCAATAATAAAAATTATTTTTTACTAAATCTGAAAGAATTTTAATGAATTGTCTACCATTTAAATATCTAAATAATATTAGTATAAGTATTAGTCGAATGAAAAATAATAAAATTTTATGAATTGAAAACATTTGAAAACATTTGAATTCATTTGTTTTCAGGTCTTCTGTCGTGGAATACAACAGAAACAGAATGCGATCTCAAAGAGATTGAAAATGCGATACAAAACAAGACAAAGACTGATATTAATTGTTCAGGTATATCATATATACTGAATATTTATTTGCAATAATAATGTTTTTAAAATTAAATTTTCATTTAAATAGAAATTGTTTTACAACATTCAACTGATAAACTCGGGGTCGAAATTTTGATCAGTCCTTCGGTTTCAACTCTAAAGCAATGCATGAAAAACATGTTTCTGTCGCCGACAGCTCACAAGCATTTGATTTATGCTGGATATTCATTTACTGGGACCGGATCCTGGATGCTTGAGGACGGACTTTTCAGTTTTGATGATTTCGTTGAAATAATTGAAGACAATTTTGTTTACAATTTTCTTGAGTCCTATTCTGAGGCAATGTTTAGACTACATATTCATTGTTCAGCAGTGGGTCAATGGATTGCAAATGATTTTAAATCTCAAAGTTTTTCCAAATTAATTCGAGTGGAGCTAAATCCAAGTGACAGTCCGACCAGTGTCCAGGGAGCCGCCTCTCTACTTGACTTTTTGGACGAGTCTTTGAAACCCTCTAATCTGGACTCCAAAATGAGTTCATCTGAGTTTATCGGAAATTTTCGGTTTAATAGACCCACACTTTACATATTCCCGAGTGGTCAGGGAGATTGTAGTCTGTTTGGCTTAAGCGGGTTTACTATGCTAATTGACGGAGGCTTCACACCTGTTCCTTCTTTCTGGAACTTTATCAGACATCTCGAAAGATTGGACGCTATTATGGTTTGAAAACTAATTTAAATTCAATAAAATTATATTTAAATATTGCTTTGATTTGAATGAAAGGTTACGCGAATTAGTGAGGATAATTTATGGGGATTTTCCTCTCTCTTCAAGAAAAAGATTCTGAAACCAATGTATCCTCAAATTGGTTATATATTTTGCAATATAACAGAAGGAATGACTGAATCGGATAAAAAACAAAACGAATCAAATGATCTCTTAATTAGTGTTATCGGAATGGGTCACGAATTTCTTGGAAATGTTAAACAGATTGGTTTGAGTCCATTGCAATGCTTAAGAGAACCGTTGGATTCAATCGAACCGATGACTCTTTATCATAAGGTGGGAATGGGAACACTTCAGATGTTTATTCTGAGTCCTCCCAGAGATGACAAAATTCTCAAAGAATTTCTCAATCATTGGAGTACTGGAAAAGAGAGCTTTAGTTTAGTGCGAACGGGTTCGGCATCACATAACAGATCTGATGTATCCATTCCTTTATCAAATCTTATGTCAATTTGTTGTTTACTTGTATGGAAGCCCTTTGATCCAAAAGAAGAGATTACAAGAATTCTGTTTCCCGGAAGCGCTCCTCAGAGCAGAATATTTGAAGGATTGAATAAAATAGTAAAACTCGATATATTTTCTCAGCAAAAGTGTACGCAATCTTCAATCAAAACAAGTACTCAAAGAAAAGATGTGATGTCTTCAAAACCAAATAGATTTCGTTCGGTATCTCCTATTTCTCGAAGCAAACCATTTTATGCGAAACAAACTCCGATTGAAACAGAAAAGAATAAAACACTCGAAGAGAACAACCATTATATGAATAGTGCCCACAAACCAACCCAAACCAAACCTCTTCTTCAGAATAAACAAGATAAAAAAGATCCCACAAAAGAGTTAACAAAGAAATCTGTTGTAAATACAAAAATAGAGAAAAATACAAAACTGGAGGCTTCGCTGGAAAAGCCATCTCTTTCGCAAAGTCCTACAAAATTATCAAAAAATAGGAAATTGAATGAAAGGAAACAAATTCAACAAAAACATATTAAAAACAAAAACAATTATCAGAGAGAAAATGAAAGCAAACAATTAATTAATCAGACATTAAGTGGTAGTGAAAATCAAAGTCAAATCAATGGCATTAAAAAAGAGACTATTATTCAAGAGGTTCAACAAAAAAGAGAATCTCTTGAGAGAGAAAACAATGAATTCCAGAATAAATTATTGCATTCAGAATATCTTAAGGATGATATGGAACCGGACTCTCTCGACTCAGTACTAACTGATGGAAAAATAAGTAAAGATTCGCTCGACGTCTCAGAAGATGAAAATGTAAACGAAAAGATCTCCATCTCTGTTGACACTCATATTAGAGAAGTTGAGGAAAGTGATAATGAAAAAGAAGAGCAAATCAAAGTGAATTTGAAGATTGAAGAAGAGTTTGTTCCTCATCTTGAAGAAGACATACTTACGCCAACTGCTAACCAAGAGATTCAAATCGATTCAAAAGAGGAAACATCAGCCGATTTTGAGAGAAATAAACAAAATGATGGACTTTTGTCACAAATAGAAGGAAAAGAATCAAAGAGGGTTTTAAGTCAATTGGAATTACAACAAACAGATGAACAGCCCATGAGTTTAATCTATGGACTAAATGAAGAAACAGAGAAAAAAGAAGAAAATCCTAATCAGAAGTATATGGAATCTAAACCAAACACAAGTCTTTCCACATTTGAAGATAATTCCCAAAATAGTTATGAAAAGAAAGAGTCACAGACTTTGAGGAATTCCAATCTATTTTCATCGAATGATATTAACTCTAAAGACATTAAAATGAGTGACGAAAAACTCGATTCAAAAGAGATATCACACGAAATAAGTGAATTCAATAAAGATTCTGAAATAAAAAAACCATCGATGGATAAATTGAAAGATAGTTTGGATGAGAAAAGATCAATCACTGAAACTGAAATGAGTCCTTCAGTTCAATTACATCGAAATAATGAAGAAACATATACTAAAAACCAAGATTCAAATGATTCAAAGAATTCCAACTCATTTGATGTCTCAAATGTGACAAAGATTAAAGAGGAACAACGAAATCAAGAATCAAAAAATGACGGTTCATCTGATAATTTAGAAAAATTTAAGACAAAAAGTATTTCAGACGAAGACATTCAATTTGATGACAAAATAAAGAGCTCCGATGATAGTGAGAGAACTATTGGATTTGAATCCATTAAAAACATTACAAAAGAATTGGATAAAGATTCAAAAGAAGCGATTGAATCAAAGAAAATAAATTCAGATATCAATCGTTTTGATGATTCAAAAGTCGAAAGAAAGCAATCAAAATCTGATTCACAAATTAATTCAGAAATAAAAGAAAATGCTATTTTCACACAAATGTCACCACAAGAACCTTCAAGTTCTATGTCTTCAAAACAAGTTTTATCAAGTAATAATTTAAATGAGAAAGGGGATAAAGTTGTCGATAAAATTGATTCTTCGAATAAAAAAATATCTGAATTTGAAGTTTTATTGGATTCTGAATCAAAGGATAAATATTGTGAATACACCGATCATAACAAAATCGATGAAAGCATTGTTTTCAGTGAAAATAAGGAATCTATTCATTCAAATAAAGATTCAGAACATAAACGAACATCAATTAGTGAATTATCTTTTGAACATAAAACGGATGTTATGTTTGATATTAAAGACAATTTGAAAGACAAAACAAATGAAACTCAAAAATTGAATGAATCCGTTATTGAATCCGTTAAACCTATTGCAACGAAAAAGGCATCGATTGGTGGCACCTCAGGTGATACTAAAACTGAAATGACTCAGCTTTCAGAGCCTAAAATCATTGAAGTAAAAGATTATTCCGAAAAAACTTCAACAAATATTTCAGATCTCACTCTTGGAAGTGAAATGATTTCTACTAAACAAAGTCAAGAGAACGACAAAAGTGTCAAAAAACAAGAGAAATCACATGAAATCAAAATTGAATCGATAAAAAACGAAACAGAGCATTCTGGAACGAAACAGATCAAACATGAAACTCATTCTGAATCACAGGAAACTGACAAACCAAAGGACATGACCGAAAAGAAAAGTTTGATTCCAGAAACCTCTGAAATTTCAAACAAAACTCATTCCTATGATGTAATCTCTATTGAAAGGGAAGTTTCAAAAACTAGTGATTCAGATAAAAGCGATACAAAAATATTAGATTCTTGTCATGAATTTGAGGCGAATATGAAAAAAGATCAAATCGTTTCGGAGACAAAAGCAAAAGAGTTTTCACCCAAAGATTTGTCGGATCAACAAAAAGAAGTTAAGTATTCTATTGAATCAAAAGATGAAATTTCATTGCAATCACAATCATATATATCGGATGAAATAAACAATAAAAATATTGCTTCAAATCAATCAGAATTGAAGATTAATGATAAGAAAGATAAAAACATTTTGGTATCTGAACCTTCAAAACCTGACCAGGATGTATCTACTAATCTTTTAAATGATAAGTTTAAAAAAACTGAAGAACCAATTAAAGAAAAACCAAGTTCTTCTGAATTTCAGATTTCATGCGATAAATCAGTTGATAAATTTGGCGAAACAATTGTTCCTTCAATTGATTCAAATAATAAAACTAAAAATCTGAGCGAATCTTTGAAACTATTAGAAAAAGATAAGAAAATAAATTCGATTTCTGTATTCGGAGAACAAATAATTGCTGAATCCAAGGCTTCTGATTCTGATTCTGATAGCAAACTTGAATCGGAGAAAATAGCGTCAAATGAGAACATTCATCAAATATCTTCAGATCAATCGAAACCATCAATTGATTCTAAAATAAGCAAAGACTCAAAAATTGATAACTTAACAGAAAATCAGAGCCGAAAAACTTCTGCTGAAAATTTACACCCCTTTGAAGACAACAAATCAAAGATTGGGGACAATAAAGAAGAGTCACAACAATCTATAAAAACTTCATTTGAAGAAGAAAAGGGATCATCACTTTCAAAGGAACAGATTAATGAACAAATGATGTTCGATATAAAGTCACTAAACGAAACAGACGTTAAGGGCTCAAAAGATTCAGCTAAAAGTGTTGTCAATCAAATTGAAATTAATAGAAGTGATAACAAAATTGAAGAAAATAAGCAAAATATTTTCGAAACTGAGATTAAATTGAATGAAAAATGGCAAATATCTAAAACACCTGAAGAACCCATTTCTTCTTCGATTTCTCCATTAAAAATTGAAAGTTCAATATCTGAAACGATTGAATATAAGACACAAACTTTTGATAAAATTAAATCTTCAGAATTATCTCAAATAAAAGGAATCGAAACAAAAGATATTCCAAAAGTTGAAACAGAGTTAAAGTCAATCACAGAAAATAAAAGTATTTCCATCGAAGACTCATCAAGTCTTAAAAATAAGTCACAAAAAGACTCAACTAATTCACAAACAAATGAGAAAAATGATAAAATTGCAGTAATTGAAGGATCGTCTAAAACATTGTCTAAAACCCAAATAATATTACCGGAAAAATCTGAATCAATGGATAAATTATCTGAAATTAGTGACAATTCAATTGAATACAAAGAAAAAGATGTTTTGAGTAAAACAAATGAAACTCAGAAATTGAGTGAATCCATAAAATCTAATGACGAGAAAAGGGCATCGATTGGTGGCTCAGATATAACTAATTCTATATTTTCTGAATACAAAACCATTGAAGTAAAAGATTATTCAGAAAATACATCAAAAGATATTTCAAACATCGGAAGTGAAATGAAAACGAGTTTTGACGATTCAAATCAAAGCTCAGCTAAAATCAGTTCTTCTAAACTAAACCAAAAGGACGACGAAAGTGACAAAAGACAAGAGAAATTTGAAGAAATTCAATCGATTAAATGCGAAAGTGAGCAAGGTGCTCTCTCTAAACCACAATTTAGTGACAAACTAATGGACATAAATGACAAGAAAAGTTTGGTTCCAGAAAATTCCGAAATTTCAGTCAAAAACCAATCCTCTGATGTGTTCTCTACTGAAAAAGAAGTTTCAAAATCTTTGAATTTAGAAAAAGATAAAAATAAAAGCGAATCAAAAACATTAGAATCTTTTGATAAATTTGGACTGAATTTGAATTCAGAACAAATGGTTTCAGAGACAAAATCAAATATAACTTTTGATCATGGTAGTGGTTGTGCTGATGGTGGTGATGCTGATTATGCCAATGTTATATCAAAATTAATTGATAAACCAAAAGATATCACAGAAAAGAAAGATTGGGTCTCAGAAACTTCGGAAATTTCAGAGACAAACAAATTCTGTGAAACAAACTTAGATTTGTCTCAAAATAAGGAACAATCAATAAAAAGCGACACCAAAAGTAAATTCAGTGATTTATCAAATAAATCATTCGATGAAATTACAAACAAAGAATCGGTTGAAGAAATGGCGAACTTTTATATTGTCTCGAATTCAAACAAAATTCATTTGAAAGATAAGACAGAAACTCTTGATATCATATCTGAAGACAGGCCTAAAAAAGAGTTGAATACCGATCGGACAAAAGATATTACACAAAATACATCGATTGGAGTCGAATCAAAAACAATTGTTTATAACTTACCGATGGGTCACATGAGGCGTACATCACAAGTAATAGAACCTCTTTTGGAAGAAGATTCAGACGGGGAAGAGAACAGAGCGAATCAGCCAACAGAGCAGATGATTGTATCCAGTACTCTATCAGCAGATTTTCCAGAACTAATCAGTATTTCTGGCGGAACCACTCCTTCTCAGTCGGCTCCACAATCACCACATGATTCAAAGTCTTTAAGTCGTTCTGAGAGTATGAAGAGTAGAGAGAAGATTACAATAATAGACACCATTCCTGAGGATAAAGACAATGAAAAACTTAACCAAAGCTCAGAATCAAATGTATTTAAAATTGAAATGATTTCAGAAAACCCCAAAACTGATAAAATTAGTGAACAAACAGAAAGAAAATCATCGAAGGAATTGGAAAATGAAAAATTTAAATCTGATTCCCATTCACTTCAAAAAGAAATGGAAAACACATCCGATATATCTGTCGTTGAAATCAAAGAAAATAAATCAATTGAAATGAGCGACGACTCAAAGAAGAGGACATCTTTGACTGATTCAAAAATGGTTATAATCGAAGGGACTTCCAGTCATAATAAAACATTTAATTCGAATGAGTGGGGAAAACCTTTAAGTTTACCGACACCTCCAGACCTCTCAGAAAAGCTCGTAAGCAAACCAAATGCAATTAAATCATCGAATGCACCAAAAATGACTAAGAATGTCAAGAAGTCAAATGACATTGAAAGCTCTGGTAATTCAATTTATGTAGAGCTGGCTTATGTTCCTCATCACGGAGACCAGCACTACTGCAATGCCGATTACTTCAAGCGAGTTCGGGCTAAATATTATGTATTTAGTGGAATAAATCCACACAAAGAAGTGTTTGAAGCACTTATTGAAGGAAAGAAGGTTTGGGATAAACAGTTCACCACAACTGTTATACCAACTCATGAAAGCGAATCTTTGGGTTTTTGGATAAATAATAACCGAAATTTGTTACAAGAATTCCAGATATCTGTGGCGCCAGCGGCTGACCGCTGCACTGTTACTCTGAAGGATCACCAAACACAATGTTCGGCCTATAGGGTCGAGTTTTAAACAGTTTGATCATCTGAAAAGATACTGAGCAATGACTGGTTGTGACCAATCAGGTGATGAAAAGTGATATTTATTATAGGATTGAATTAATTAATTGCAATTGAATTCCATTTTTAGTTGATTTTGTTTTTTGTTTTTAATTATTTATAGAAATGTTTTTGATTTCTGATAACTATTTGCAAACAATTTCCAAACATTAGTGAAAATAATCGAAGAAATGCCAAATAATTGATTTAATTCGAGAAGAATTTGATGCTATGGTCTGTGATTTTTGGATTATTTTCAACGTTCAATGTCTCAACACTTTATCCAATAAAACAATTTCATTGAATCCAAGAGATATCAACAAAAAATGTTTTCTCACAATTTTAAACACTTAGGAGGACTCGAATGAGTCTTTTACTGATAGATCACTAAATACTTTGTTTGTCATCTTTTGAACATTAAGTCACAAACATTGGAAGATCTGTTGCATTGATCTCTTGATTGATCGTTTAATTAATTGAAATCAAAGTTAAATAATTATTTTAGAGGGAATGTCAGGGAATGACACGAATTGCAGATTCAGTGATAATATTATCTGAAAATAAGATAGTTTTCGAAAAAATCCTTAAAATTTAAAAATAATTTGTATTTAAATGCATTTAAAATATTCTCTTAAATTCATTACAAATAATGTTTAATAAAATCTATTTAAAAACAGTTTAAACTCATTTATATAAGACTTTGGGGTAAATCAAAATCAAATTTCAAGTTTTGCCAATTACTCGAATGGAAGCCAATAACACATTTTAGTGTTTCAATTGCTGTTGAGTTGTATTTACTTAATTCCAATGGTTTAGGAGATTCCCCTAAAAGGACAGACACGCACTCTGAAGCAGCGTTACTAATAGACTCGAGATTATATCCGCCCTAACATAACATAACAAAACATTTATACAAAAAATTGAAATTCGTTTAAATTAAAGATCAGTTGAAAACAATATTAATACTGACTTCTAAGCAAACAATGATTTTTCCATTCGATAAGTTTGACAAATGATGTGTTATGTGTCCGTAAACTTGTGGCGAGAGTTGGTATTCACCCAAAGGATCGTCTGTTATTTAAGTGATTAAAACAATGAAAAAAGTCTGAAATGTAGAACAACTACTAACTTATGGCGGCATCAAAGCCGGCACTAATTAAAACCAACTCTGGGTTAAAATCATAAGCGACGGGAAGGATAACATTGAAGAGCGCCAACATATACTCGCTGTCAGTCATAGGTCCGCCATTCCAGGGAATGTTTATTACATTTTTCTTTATATTATAATTTGATTGAATAGTCGTCGGAAAGAATTCTCCGAAATCGTAGCGATGGAGGGATATATAGAGAACTCTGTCCTCGTTTTCAAATATCTTTTGAGTCCCTGTTTTTAGATTCAAAGCAAAACAAAAACTATTGAGAAAATATGAGTAATTGAGTGAATACCGACCATCTCCGTGATGGACGTCCCAATCGAGAATAAGAATGCGGTTGAGATTGTATTTCTCGATCGCATATTTAGCAGCGATCGACACGTTATTGAAAATACAGAAACCGGACGCAGTATTACTGTTTGAGTGATGACCGGGTGGTCTAATGCAAGCAAATCCGTTCAAACTTTTTCCGATCAAAACCTGATCGACAACTTGTAGTAAGTTTCCGACCGCCAGTTTTGCGGAACTGTATGTTAAGTTCGTTAAATAAATTGATTCGAATTTATTCGACATTTTTTTCAACTCTTTTTCCGATCGATTTTCTGTTGATTTAATGGTTTCGATGTATTCTTTTGTATGAACTAAACTCAGTTCTTCTTCGGTGGCAGATCTCGAATCTAAGAGAAAACATTTCTCAAATAAGTTGTCTTTTTTGAGTTTTTCTATTATCGCTCGGATTCTTGAGGGTCTTTCCGGATGTGATGTCCAACAGACGTGTTTAGTCATAGCCTCGTCGTAAGCAATAGAAGTCCTATTTTTATATTTTATCGACAGATCTGTTGATTCGATCAAACGATTAATTTCATGGAGTAATTCAGTTCTTTTGTTTGGGTCCTGAATGGGATAGCAATCCCGAGTCGGATATTTTGTAGGTTTTTCTATGAGAGCCATTTTGCCCTTATATTCAACAAAAGGGAGGTGCTCTTTACGGTAAGACTCATTTGGAAAGTGCTGATCAAAGACTCCTTGCAGTTGCAAACACTTCCAATACGGACGCAAAACACAAATGACATCCAAAATCGATTTAATTAGAGATTCTTTGAGAGGAGTCAATGTTTCTATCATAGGACAGGGATCTCCTAATAGAGTACGCAGAGTGAGAGCTGCACTTTCAGCAAGGGATGGAATGCAATAACCGCCCTCTAAAACAACACATAACTTTCCATTTGCTAAAGACATTAAAGAATGTGTCAAATGAGCATAAAAAGCAGGCGTTAGACACATCTCTCCTTCAGGGCATCCAATGGCCGCATCATAACCCGCGGATACGATTACTAATTGCGGATTAAACTCATAAGCAATCGGGAGGAGAATGTTGTGCCAAATCGACAAATAGTCTGAGTTTTGCATTTCTGTCTCATTTAAGGGAACGTTTATATTAAATCCCTTTGCGTTTTGACCCCCAATAAAGTTATAATTAGATTCAATGAGTTCCGGCCAAAAGGCACCCGATTCGTAGCGATGAACTGATAGATACAAAACACGTCTGTCCTCATAAAACGAATATTGAGTGGCCTTTCATTACGTGATCATAAAATTTAGTCAACACTTATATCAGTTATTATTAAATAATTAATGAACAGACCTGTCCGTGATGTACGTCCCAATCAACGATCAAAATCCTTTCTAATCCCAAATTATTGATACAATGTTTGGCACCAATCGCTACGTTATTCAAAAAGCAATAACTGTTGGATTCAAACAAAATTAGATTTCATTCAAATTTAGTCAAACTTTAGAAGAGTTTAACAAAAAATAGTCTCAAAAGAGAGACAAAGACGAAGAAAGAGAAAAAAACTAATCTTTAAGTAATAAAATCCATCAAAATCTAAATGACTTATAATTAAGACATTAATTATATGAGTGAAGGTAAGTGACTGACCCACAAGACTCTGAAGTCATGGCATGATGTCCGGGCGGTCGCACTAAAGCAAATCCATTTTTGACTTCACCGGAAACTACTGAAGACATCAAATCAATGGTAGATCCCGAAGAATAGAGCGATAATTCATATGTTTTCGGATGGAAATAAACGGCATCGAAACGAGAAGATATTTCTTCGAGAACTTTAATGTCATCATTATTTTGAGTACTTTTTAGGAGTTCTAAGTGTTCCGAAGTATGATTTGTCAGCACTTCTTCTTCAGTGGCCATTCTTGGCTTCAAAAACACAAAACAATTGAAATAAAAATTGTGTGAAATTCAAAGAACCGACTGTTAGGACATGACATCTATCTATTAGATCCATTTCTTTAAATCGATTGAGTGTTTCGGTAAAACGTTTGGGATTTTCTTCATAGTTGTCGTCCCAAAGACATCGATGTTCTGACATCTCTTCATAATATACTAAACCAGTTCTGTATTAAACCACTCAATAGTTAAACAAAATTAAATGCAAAACAAGAGTTAAATACTTCAATGGTTTCGTTGACTTTATCTCGAATTTGGATTCATTTTGATTATCTTTTAAACTCTGTTTTCAAATAAAAATCAATTTTAATATTATTTTAAAATTTAATAAACAAATGACAGACCATTTGCTGGACAACAGCCGACAAATTGCTTAAATCTTTGTCTGAATTATAACTCATTTTAAATGTTTGGTTAAATTAATTGAATTAGAAATAAGTTTTTAACTCTATTTTAACCACATTTTCAGATATTATTAATTTATATTATATATCATATAAATGACTACTTTTTTGTTTGTTTATATTATTTACAAATCAATTAAATGATTACAAAATCATTAAAAATGTTTACTTTAAAGTGAATAATCTAAACAAGGATTTATCTAAACCAGGATTCGTTTGTGCGCAAACGCTAACTTTGGGTGCAAATA
>JAQIXD010001328.1:0-15795 GCA_034699985.1 Minunthozetes semirufus
ATTGTGGTTTTTTAAATAATTATCACTTCAAAATCGATTGGAATTGCCTTTGAAATGCCATTTCTAGCTTGTTTCTTATATTTACTGATATGGTGATGGTCCATTTATTTTTTTGCGAGTGTTTGCTAAAGAATAAGAAAGGTTAAATATATAATAGAAAATCAATAAACTATTGGACTGTAAATCAGAACAATAAAAATGAAATAAAGAATTTTGTGTTAAAGCTTTCACTTCAACCGATTCTGGTTTGAGATTCACTTTTGAATTAAACAATAAATAAAAATTAAAAAGAAGAGGGAATGAGAATCTTCGAGGGATGTCTAAGATGTTTGAACTCAAAAAAATGTAAAGGGAATAATGATTCCGTGGTAATTAAAATGGTAGATTTGCAAAAGCAAGAGGATCACCACTATAAACATTAAGTAAGAATTGACAATTTTTTAGAAGAATTTTTAGAAATCAGGTCAATTACATGACTGAGCTTTTCTCCATGATTTCACTCATTAGTGAGGAGTCCTCACTCAATAAATCCATGATATGATTGGAAAACAAAGTCAAGGATTAGATGAGGAATGGGGAAGGGTAAAAGGGTAAAAGAGTAAATGACTTCTTTGGAAAATTATCCAAAGAATATAATTTAAGATAAAAAAAATATTCATTTCAAACATTAGTTACTAATCAATCGATTTTATTTTATTAATAATTTATTCAAAATAACAAAAAATATTCAAATTTTTCTGAATTATTGAGAAATGATTTTATTTTAGAAAAGTTTCCACAATTTTTAATTGTTTTACAAATTAATGGAAATAATAATAAAAAGATATAATATATGAGAAAAAAGTGAAAACAAAACAAAATAATTAATTTGTTTTTATTATTAGATTTTATAAGTGTTTTAAGAATTGTGATCCATTTGTGAGTGAAGTGGTGGCCATTATTATCTGAATTCCCATTCTTTTTGCAAGAAAACGAAGCGCAGAAACTTCTGCGTAAGTGATTCCTCCGACAAAGAATATAAGAACTGCTTTTGGCAATAGTTTTGTATTACTTAAAGACTTTAAACGTTGATTCAAATGAACGAACTTTCCGTTCAATAACTTTGAAATTTCTTGATTTGAATTCTTTGAATCACAAACTAATTCAGTGATTCTTGTTATGAGAGGAATATAAGCGCCACCGAAAACATAAGCGCAGTCTTTTGGGTTACGGAAGTCATAGGAATCTGAACTAATGGTCGGAATTAAATTCAATTTTTTGACGGTTTGACGGAATTTACGAATCGATTCCGTCGAACGAAATATTGAAATCATATTCGTTGAGATCAATGGGTTATTACCGGCGGACAGACCAGAGGCCTGATTCTCTCCTATAATCCCGAGTTTTTTCAAATTAAAAAACGTCTGAATATATTTATGTCCATAACTTTGAAGGAATAGTTTTATCAAATTTTTATAATCTTTAGAATTGATTCCGGACTGAGTTATTGAATATAAGCACAAAAGCCTTAATGATATGAATGGACAGAACTGACGGATAATTCCTTCTTCAATAAATTCGAGGCTAGACTTTGATTCGATGCCTTCGATTAGATTTCTTTCGACATTCAACTGTTGAGGAAAAGAGACACCTTTTTTGCGTTCCATAACAGTCTCACAGGCGCTGATGTCTGCAAATAATGGAAATCGATTTATACTTAATTTTAATATCACTCAATACCAGCGAAACAAAAACCATTTAATGACTATTTTTAAATCCAAATAACAATCGATCGGAAGTTCATTACTATTAAATACAACTAAATATTACTTAATATTTCACTTGAATTGAGGCAACACTTGAATGGCTCTACTCCTCTCCCTCTCTCACTCGCTCTCAACTTATAATTCTTCTAAATTCCAGAATTTTTTGTGATTTTATTTTATAAGAATAGCAGTTCTGGTCATATATTGGGGTACTTCTACTCAGGAAATAATAAGGATTTCCTCTTTTTAAGAGTCAGATCATTAGTACGAAAACATTTGAGTCATTTGTCTCATAATAGTTGTGAGCAATACTTAAAGGTTTCAATCGATACTAAATGTCAAACACTTGAATCGCTGAGAAATTGGCGAACAATTGATTACTTACGCAAAAAGAGTGCCTTTTGTTGGTTTTGAATGTTTTTCAGTTCATTGGAAACGAATGCTTTCATTGCAGTTATGTTCATATTTTGACTTCGATTACAAACTTCTTTCAATTTCTGTCCCTTTTCTTTGAGACTCATAAAGACTGCGGAAAATGCGATGTCTTTGATGTCATCAAAGATCAAGTCATTGAAAAGATTATATTTGACGCCATTATTATCACTGCTTTTTGTTACTTCTTCTCCGAAATCGACTTTTCCTGAATAATGTCAAACAAAACACAAAATTATCTCAAAATCTATTAAATATTATAAAATTATTTTCAAATAATATTTAAATAGAAATTAATTTTAAGACAAAACACAAAACAAATGTATTATTCTTTTGAAAATCAAATTATCGAAAGAAAACCACTTTTAAGAAATTTTATCGATTTTTTACCGTTTTTTATAGAAAATGTTTCGTCTATTACTCCGACATAATTTAGTTGAGATAACATAACAGATACGTAGTCTTCGTCGCGATCCACGAGAATCAGGTCTGATATCATTCCGTTTGATGAAACCGACAATTCATCCGATTTTGTCGATTCGTTTGAATTATTTTGAGTCAATAGTTCTGAGACTATATTAGAATATTTGCCTTTAGTGTAGGCGCTCCCAAACGGGCCGATTAGTGCTTGCAATTGACTTAAACTATGAGTTATGTGATTGAGTCCACTCTCTTCTCCTGACTTTTAATTATTTTATTCATTAATTAAGACACAAATGAATACACTTTTGATAAAAACTTACTAAAAAGCAATTCTTTAAAAATTGTGGACATTCTAACGATAAAAGATCGACATCAAGAGGTATTAGTCCCAAAGGATATTCCAAAATAGTAATCATTTGATAAATTCCTTCCCTTTCGAGACATTCATCACATATTTGTGACTAAATATAAAAATATAATCAAAATTCAAATAATAAATAACTAAACAGTTGTTTAAAGTGTAAACCTTTTGCGGAACAAAAATAATCCAATACAGGACGTCATCGTCAGCTCCTCGGCTGTTGGCGTGTATAGTGTTGGCCACCATTTGGACTTCGGATAGATTGGAACGAATGACAAAACAAACTCTTTATAAGTTTAGAAAAATTATTTAAAATGAATTCAAAAGCATTTTATGCAGACTTTCTTGAATTGAAAGACTTTGTGGTTGACTCCAACTTATAAATCTTTTGGACACCATTTGACTGAATCATAGAATCGTGTATTCAATAGATATTAAATAAAATCAATATTTGGAACAATTTTTCTTAAGTTTAATTACCTTCAAAAGATTAAAACTAAAAATTAAATCAAAAATAGAAATTAAATCGGAGGACAGCACCAGATCTTTATTGCCATCGATCTGAAAAAGAGTTAATACATTATATAATAAATCATTTACTATTATTTTTATTAATTAATTAACTATAATTTTAATTTAAAAAAAAAGGTAAAAAAACAACATTTGATTATTACTTTAGCCAATAATTTAACGAATATTTCGATGGCAGTTGTCTTCAATACAGAAGCAACAGTTCCTGAGCTGTAATTCATTTTAATTTCTTTAAAATGTCTCAAATTATATGAAATAATAATTTAAAACAATTTATTAAAAGTTTAAAAATCTGTCGGAAAACTTAGATTTGTTTGTAAACAAAATTTGATGTCATAAACATCACTACAAATAAGGGGCACATAAATAATGTACCCCTCACAACAAATTGATGAATTTAGCATGAACAATTTTTAATTCATTCAATTTTTTCGAATGCCTTTCTATATAAATATCAAAACCATTGAAATATTCAGAAATTAATTAAAATTAATAAATGAATTGGAATCCTATGAATCTTATGAATAACTTTATTATAATATAATTTGAGAAAATTTTAACATTTCTTTTAATAATTAATAATTAATTTCAATATATTTATTAAATATAATAAACTTTTATAAAAAATAAGTAAATATTTCAAAAATATTTAATAGAATTATAGAAATATTATTAACAATTATTGTCATTAGTTTATGATATGCAACAGTAGTGACAGAGACCGGTAGGCATTCCTGGCAAACATCTACAGCCAAACCTTTGAGAGCGGAACACATCTTCCTCTTCGGCTTTCTTACGAATTTTGTCTGAAATGAGAGATAATTAATAAAACGAATAATTTGAAGTATGAATGAGTATAATACCGGCCACTTCTTTCCTATCAATAACAACGAGCGCATCATATAGTTCTTGGAGAGGGTTCTGGCATTTTGGCAGTCCGTGCAACCAAATAATCATCATTCGATAGCTGTGCTCTTTATAACTATTTTTTCCGGTATATTGATGTTCAATAGCTATCAAACAAAAGACTATTACTATTATGTACTTTGATTTTTAATTAATAATTAAATACCTTTGATTTGTTCTTCAGTGAATCCCCAAATTCTGGCCAATCTTTTCCAATCGTTGATCTCTAAGTGATATCGCGATAAATTCCAAAGAATTTTCTTCATTTGATTTAATATTATTTCTTCATTGGCTTCGTGTCCGCAATGATTTGACTGACATTCATTGCATTCATCAGATTGTATTGCTTCCGATTTTCCACAGTTTTGTATCATATTATATGTCTCTTTACTTTGTCTTCTTTTGGAAGACAGATCCCTCTCAGCTTTAATTAACAAATCAACTATTTGTTGGAAACTTCCTCTCGAGGCTACATAAAGGGCTGTCCGTCCGCTCTAACAGAACAAAAAAAATTGTAATTCAATTTTATCGAATAATAAATTAACCTTTTCCTGGATATGTAGATCAGCACCACTTTTAATAAGTACTTCAGCGACTTCTATGTGTCCCATTTCGGAGGCCACCACTAAAGGAGTTTGATTTCTCTAAAAATTAATTAATTAAAACTTAGTTTTAATTATTTGTTTTGAAAGTTAACGAAAAGGTTTCGATTTATTTATTATTGCATATAATGGCAATCATAGTATGATAGATGAAATTATCGAATAATTATTAAAAGATTAAATTTATCTTACATTATTGAGTGAATTTATTTGAGCCCCTCTTTCCACCAAAAATTGTGTCATTCTGTTTGAGTTAAGAATTTTTTACAATTTGTTTAAAGTGAGAAAAATAAGTATCATGCTTGTTTTCAAATGAAAAGTGAAAATTGCACAAAATTACAAATTGAAACAAATTATTCATCTTATCTTATAATTTGATATATAATTATATGTTATAAGTATCTCTCAAATTAACACAAAAATACATCTTTGAATACAAAGTAATGCTACTATTATTAATGATACATACAATGCACTACTATATTATTAACTGTATTATTATTATTAACTTTTTGTATTTAATTTGTAAGTAAATTAAAAGTTTTAATTTAAAACATAACTCACTTAACATGATTTCCAACAATACATAAGTGTAAGGCTTTAATATAAAATTGAAAAATTATATTATTTTTAATTGTATTTAAAATAAATAAATAACAGTCGTGTCGAAGGTCTTAAGCCTCGGGAAGAGTAGCATTTACAAAAATTTGATTCTCCCCTTCGACACCACTATTATTAAATAAATACCAGTGTTTCCATTTTTATCTTTACTGTTAAGACTGGCCCCATATTTGACCAGAAGAGAAACCACATCAATATAACCGAGAGCTGCGGCGATCATTAGGGCTGATCTTCCTTTCTGTAATTCAAATATTTATTTTTGATTTTTATTTTTTGAATCTAAAGGAAAGTCTCACCGAATCGGTGGCAAATATATCACAGTTATGTTCGATAAGAGTTTGTGAACTATCTTTGAAACCATATTCTGAGGCTAAATGTAAGGCTGAAAATCAAACCAATTATTAATTTATTTGTTTTATATAAACAAGCTAGAAATGGCATTTCAATTAATTCCAATCGATTTAGAAGTGAAAATTATGCCTATTATAGAAAAATCATAACAATGAAGTATTCTTACCACAAAATTGTATTTTTGCCCCTATGGGAGGAATTTTTGCTTCATGTGGTAAATAATTAAATTTTGCCCCTAATGGTAAGGCTTATAGTATTTTCTAATGTCAATTATGGTAGGTTTTTTAACTTTATGGTAAGAAAAATCTGACACCGTTACCCTTTTTATAAATACCAATCTCCACTTCGTTTGGATTGGAATTAGAAATAATTTGTCTCAATGAGTAAAAAATACCTGTCTTTCCGTCATTGTCTCTTTCATCAGCTTCAATACCAGCCTTTAGAAGTGAAGATAATATTTCTTTGTGTCCCTTAAAGCTGGCCCAATGAGCAGCAGTCCTTCCTTGCTATGCACACAATATTTTAATCATAAATTAAATGATAATCAAATCATTTTAGACTTCATTTACTTTATCTTTAATGTTAAGGTCAGCGCCGCATGAAATTAGTTTTTCTATGATTTCCAAATTGTTATTAATTGAGGCCATATGTAAGCTATAGATAAACAATTAAATCATTAATAACTACTTCTGATCATTTATTTTAGGATTTGGATAAACACTATTTTCTCTAAATTCTTGGTCTTAAAAGACTATGAGAGCAATGAATGACAAATAAATGGAAAATAATCCGAAAATCAAGATTTCTTAAGAATCAATAATAAGATACTTTTACTTCAGATTCTGTATCAAAAGATTTTATTTGTAACCATTTAATTGAAATAATACTCTTGAGATAATTCTGAAAGTTTAAAATGATAAGAGTAATTGAATACCTGGTTTGACCCAACTTTTGATTGCATTAAAAAATGATTAAAAAATTTAATAAATTATTTTTTTTAAAGAATTTTCAGAAAACATTTATCTATTATTTCTATTGAAAGCAAAACTCTAATATAAGTCTAATAATTAGAATATTAGAAAAATGAATTATTTTAAATGATAAAAAATAAATTGGTGAATGACAGTCTAACCTTGTCAGTTCCATTGATGTCCAAATCTTTTACATTTTCGAGTAAATAAATGGCAACTTCTGTCTGATCGTGTTTTACCGCGCAATGCAATACTGTGTACTCTTTCTATTAATCAAACAATAATTAAATTGAAACTCAAATATTTATTATAAATATTAGTTAACCTTGTTACAATGTTTAGAGTTAGCGCCTGTCATAATCAAACGCTGTAAGATTTGCAAATTTCCGACCATTGCTGCCATCATTATTGGTCTCATTCCCAACTATATTCAAATTATCATAGAATCAAATCTTTAGTTTTATAATAATATACAGTATTTCGAGATATTCTGTATTTACTATTAGGATAACCCGTTTTGGTTAAGAGTATAATAGGAATATCAATAACCAAAATAAAGAATCGATAAAAAAGTGTTTTTCTTATTTAATTTGATTCAAATTATTATCTGTTTGTTGGAATGAAAATCAAAAACTAATGAAAGGAATACCTTATCTGTTGCCTCGATATCACATTTTGCTTGAATTAGAAGCGCAACGATTTCAACGTTTCCGTGAGATATTGCCCAATGAATTGGAGTCCTTTCCATCTATTAAATTGAAAACTTAACAATCGGTTCATACAATTTGAAACACTTACGTGTGTTTTGCTATTGATATCAACTTTGGAATCTATAAGTCTTTTACATGTGATTATGTCATTTTTAATGGCAGCCTCATGTAGAAGAAGCTCTGGTCTTATGGACACTGTTTTTATGACAAATAAATTATTTCAACTTATAATCGAAATCAATAGAAATAGAAATATAATCCAAACGAGAAATTTATAGCAAATATTTGACTCATAAATTGAATTCATAACTTTGATGATAAATGTTGGCAAAAAACACAAAATAAAGTATACCTTCAATAATATCTTAAATAATTATAGATAAAAGATTGTATGCAAATAATTGGTCAATCATTGATTAAATGATTAAATATTGTGCACGGATTAACTTTTTACCATTTAATTAAAGATTAAAAACCAAATAAATTATAGAATTTAATATAAAATGATTTTGTTTTCCTCAAAACGATTGAAATGCACTAAAAATTGGCTAAATTTTGATCAATATTTTGTTCAAATTCTAAAATATAATAATTATATATATAATTATAGAATTGATTCATCAGACAAAATGAGCAATCACACTTTTGCAAGTTTTAAACATGTTTCCATTGGAAGTCATGCAATATTCAAGATATTTAAGAGAATGTATTAAAATATTCTAGAATTGACTCAAATTTAATGAAAATTTTGATTTAAATTTTAAGTCAAATAAAATTCTAAACAAAATTTGCGGTAAAAGAGGAAACGACTAAATGATTGATCATTATTTGGTTACCTTTAGTGAACTGTTGGCTCAACTGAACAGACATTATATCCGATTCTTGAGCTTTACTTGAAGTTAAAGACAATCGTTTAAATCTTTCGATGGAATTGCTATTAATCTCATCCATATTGAAGTTCAATCAGTGATCAGTTAAGACATCATTGAAAACATTGAATGTCAGGCATTGTGTACTCCAATAGATTCCACTCATATATACGTGATTTTAGTAAACCTGAGGAAGCGATCGATAAACTGAGCTGTGAATGAACCGAATGGTGCTCTCGTGTAAGAGTGCACTCACACTCACACACAGCACAACACAAAACCATTCATAGAATAATTGATTTTTTTATTTATTCATAATTTTTATTATATTTTTGTATAAATAAGAATATAATGGAATGACTAAAGACTAGGTCTTCTCATAAAGACTATCTTCTTCTTCTTCTTCTTCGTCGGCCATCAAATGAGACATTTTTTCGAATTTAATCGAAGGATTCGTCGAAACCTTTTGGTATTCATTCATATTATGGGCTCTTCTTTCTGAGCGATTAGTGAAGTGAAGGACAGAGAAAACAATTGCGAACAGAATTATCGCTGAAAAACAAATCGTCATAATTATTGCCATCGGATTACCAAAGAGATGACCCAAAGATTCACCACTTCTGTTGTCACTCCAGAAATCACTTTCTATGGAAACACTTCTTGTCTTATCGATGGCAATGGGTAGAGAACAAGGACCTGAAGGGTTCAAACAATGACAGCAATCATTAAAGTCTTGTGCGAAACCTTTGATATCATTAATAGTGTGCGGACAACAGGAAATACACCGAAAGTTATCTAAATTGAGACCAGTTTTGCAGGAAATGCACTGATTATGCGCCGGACCCGTACATGAGAGACAATTTTCATGACAGGCCTCACACTTAGATTTCTGATTGTTGAGGTACTGACCACTGGAACAGCTGACACACATACCATCCATTAGAGTCGAGTTTTTAAAACAAGTGCTGCAGTTTAGATGTGACGCACCCTTACATGACATACAACTCTCATGACATCTGAAACATTAGAATACAAAACATAAAAATGTTTTCAGTCATTGAATTAGTTATAAATTTGTGTTAAGAACTTATAGCTTCCCATTACTTGCAAGTGGTTTGAGAGGTCAGGCAAAAGACTACCGACGAGTCACTCAAATCTCATTTGAAAATTTAGAAAAGACTACAAACCTCTTGCATTCTGTTCCGTCTTGATTAGGCTCTTCGAAGTGATTTTTAGGACATTGGCTTTGAGTGCACATACCATCAAGTAGGCGATACCCGGTCTGACATGAGAGGCACTGACTTCCATAACAAGTGGCGCAAAACTTTTGACATTTGTTTGACTCTTGAGAAAGACTTTTGGAAATACATTTGTTTTGTTCATTCAATATAAGAGTTGGTTTGCAAGACATGCAATGATTTGGAGAGGAATCACAAGTTTCACAATTTGAAGAACAGGGAAGACATTCATTAAGATTAGAATCGTTATAGTAGTGGTCCGGACATTGTTTGACACAATGATAACCAAAAAATAGTTTGTTTTGATTACATGAAAGACAATTGTCATTCGCGGGTCCGAAACAAGTCTGACATTCGGAACTGCATTTTTGACAAATTCCTATTTGAGAGTCAGGCCATTGTCCCGACGGACAAGATTTGAGGCATTCAGTGGAGTCGAGAGACTGAAAAGTGGCGTTTTTGACGCAATCACTGCTTCTCTCAGTTGTGGCACTTCGAGGACTATAACGAATCGTTTGATTATCTGTTGTGTGATAACTGACCGGTCGTTCATATGTGCCATAAAAAGTAAGGGACCACGAAATCAGTTTACCATTGGAACGGGCGGGAGATCTACTGTCGTTCTGAATAATTAATTTCCAGATACCCACTGCTGGCTCACCCCAAAAATGAACAGAAAGGAACGGCCAATTTGTGAACGACGAGTCGTCTGTATCGCGAGGCCGAGCGAATAATAAGTGAGTAATAGTTCCCGATGGAGAGATCAAAGATATCTTAAGACTACCGCGAGGTTTATATTTCAGAGTGATTTTCGCCTGAATGTGCTCTAAATAATTGATTTCATTCGAAGAGTCTTTACAGGAGTCTGTCGTAAGCGTTACTTCCAGAGGACGTTTCGGTTGAGAAGGTATTTCTCGTTCTCTGTCGTCAACATTTGTTTCACAAACTCTTTGGGTTGGAGTCGGAGTCCAATTCTCTGCGAAGCGAACCATTGCTGTCGCGTCGATGAGTCCGTAACCAAATTTATGACTAACTCTACGGCCGACTGCGTTCGTAATCCATCCGCTTTCATGACGTAATGGTTCATAACGTGACGATAGAAGGACTAAATGCTGTAAATCTCTCCACGTAAGGCTTGGGTTAGCCTCCAGTGCCAGCGCTACTATTGCCGCAGCTTTAAGAGGGATTCAAACAAATATTAGATTCGATTTTGAAATCAAATTTGAGGACAAACCGATTGGAGCAGAGGCTGAGGTACCCGTATGTGAACGCGTACACAGCTTTGAAGTGTCAGGAGTGCCTCCTCTTTGCAAACTTTTAAAATAAGTTGTGTCCTGATCAACAGTCAGCACATTCTGATCTCTTCCTGGAGTACCGCTACTATATGTTGTCGCTAAAGTAGAAGAACATTCTTCTAAATACCAGGGCTTTTGACCATTTTGTGTGGCACTGCTTATCGATAGAGTGTATATTGAATTTGTATATCCATCACAATTACAGCTATCCAGACGTCTGCCCCCATTCCCTTCAAATTAAGAAAGCATTGAATAACAAATAATTCAAAGCAAACGAAGATTTATAGATCCCATACCTGACGCCCATATAAAAACTGAACCCTTTCCGTGTCTTCCTTTGCGGATCCCATCAATGAATGCTTTCAATAAAATATTAATCAATTAATTATTAAAAAATAAAATTAAGGGAAAATAATACCTCTCTGTGCGAGCCTTCCGGGACCATCAACAGTCTTGCCGTCATCTTCTGGACCCCACGAAGCGGAGTATATATCGATATGATTTGGATTAAGACTTAGAGCTCGTGCCTCGACTTCATCCGTAACTAAACAAAAATTTATTATAAAAATAGTTAACAAATAAATAGTAGAGAAAGAATACCCGTCCCGTCTAACATTCTGACGCCTCCAATGCTTGAATTAAAAGCTATGCCAACCCCACAATATTCTGTTTTCATACACAAAAAGTAAATTAATGTTCTAAACATTTCTAACATTCAATATTGTATATACCATTGTAAGCCTGTGCGGCTACTTCTCCGGCACAACGAGTCCCGTGTCTTAAGAAATACAAAATAAAAACCAATAAAAAAAGATTCGAATTTCGAAACATAAGATACACTCACTTATTATCTCCATTGTCCTGAGGAGTTGGATCAGAATCATTATCGTTGATATCATAACTTGCCTGAGGGTCCTGTCATTCGCACAGTTATTCATATTTAAGAAAGAATTTAAAAAATGATTTAATATTTGAATATTTAGTAAAAGAGTTATATAACTGACGTAATTGTCTGCTAAGTCCGGATGATTTGGTTGAATGCCATCGTCTAGAATCGTGACGACAACCCCTTTACCTGTATAGCCCCTACACATAACAATATTTATCATTCATTGGGAATCAACGGTTAAATTGTATTCATACATATTCCAGGCGCCCTTCACGTTCATATCATATCCTCCCAGCGCTCCCTTATTCTATAAAATTGAGTAATAATCCGAACATTAGTTTTTAAATTATATAAAAACAGGAAATAAACCGATAATCGTATGAAATGGCAAAAACTTTTTGCAAAGAATCGCTTTTTTAAAGATTAACTCAAATAAAAATTTATTAAAAATCTAATCAAAAATTTTTTAAAAACGAACGATGAAGAGGTCGTCTCTAAACTATACTAAAATAATTAACTAAAAAAGACGAAATCGTTCTTTACGTCTCTCCTTTACAAAAAAAATTAGCTTTCATTTAAGATTTTAAATACTTAAAAGTTAATCGATTAAAAGGAATGTCTGATAAACGCAAATGTTTTTAGTTGTGATTCACACTTGAATTCAATCAAATGATTTCAATATTGTATTAATTTTAAAATTTTTAACTCATTTATAGTGAAATTGTGTTAACTTTGAATTGAAATTAAACAGAATTTTTGATTAATATTTGCGATAAAAAGTTTTGAAATTATTATTAATTATTTATATTTCACTAAAATTTGTTTTATATTTAATTTAGACTTAATTTAAATGACAAATATTTCAATTAAATCTTATATATTGACGCAATGAAGGACATCCAGGATAATCTCACTAAAATATTCAAGTTATTTATGATTTAGAGGACAAAATATGCAATAAATATCAGAAATTTGATGTCTATCATGAAGAGGAAAGTCTTAAAGAAATTACAGCTTTCTTAAGAGAGTGGAACACATCTTCAAAAATGAAAAAAGTGTGAAGACATGTGAAAAGACCCTAATGTTCACAAATGCATGCAAACCATTGACTCAATTCTATTATGAGAAGCAATTATAGGAATTATTCAAATGAATGCATTCAAGGGTTGATTTTTAATCGATAGACAACTGTAAAGACACTGATATTCGTGTTATATCTGTAACTTTATGTCAATAATTCGGTCATCTTTTAAAAGAAATGATTTGAAACGCATTTCATCGTTAAAATCAAATTTCAATTATTGAGAAATACATTGAAAGCATTGAAGACATCAAAAGTGAAATTAATTCAAATATTATTTTAAGCCAAAGCTCTGAGAAATAGTGTTTTGAGTAATAAATTAGAGACAAATCTTCAATGAAAGCGATTTAATAAAAATAAAAACAAAATTTGTTATTGAATTCAATAACATCTTCGAAGAAATGCTGTTTTTTTATATGAATAATAAGAGCAATAAATACATACCAAATACCACATATCTTTATAGTAAGGGTCCGGCATTGGCTTATTGGCGAACCTGTACTCCGAATTGGGGTTATCTCTCTTAACACGATTTTTGATGTGTTGCTGTTCTACCCATAAGACCTGAAAACATACCAATAACTGAATTAAACGCAAATAACAGGGAATACATAATTAGACTCGAGATTCAAGAGATTATTTGTTTGAAAACAATTAGTACTTAATTAACAAAACAAACTTATATTCAGTCACTGATCCGTAAAAAGCGATTATCAATAGATTTGATCACTTCTTCACTTCAATTAGTGAATACTAAACATAAGTTTGTTTTTAAAATCTAATTGACTGATAGGACGACCAAATTCACAAATAAGACATCAATTTAATCAAAATATAATTATTTTCTATTCTATTAGAAGTGTTATTCTGTGGCAAACAATTGTCGTCAAAAAAGACTATTTTGAAGAAAATGTAACAAAAATTTTGACAAAAATATTAAATAATATCAAAAGGACTGACATCTGAATCCCGACTCAAGAGGGAGTGATGCGAATGAGAATAGTCTGCGGATCTTTTGGAGATGCGGTTCGATCGCAATATGTAGTGACAATCGATGACCTGTTTGTTTGAATCACAAATTAATTATCCATTTATTTGATATCGGATGAGACAAATGGTTTGAATACCTGTCCAACTAATTGGTATCCGTATTTATCGGCTAAAGACTGGGCACTGTTTAGATCACATTTGTGGTGATTGAGATAAACGGCGAAATCATTTGTATATATCTTATTATTTGACTGACATTTAACTCGATTACAATTAAACGTCAGAATTAGTAAAAATAAAAATAATTTTTTCACATTCAATGAAAATGACTTCGATTTGGACACAATTGGATGAAAAAGATAACCGAAGGCTTTAGTCAAAGAACAAATGTCTTTAAGATTAAACTGGTTTTCATTTCCAGCCATTTATTGGAATGTTTAGTAAATAAATTATTTAAAATACTATTAAAAAAAATATTATATATTAAACTGAAATCAATATAAATATAAAAACATTTAAATAAAACATATTTAAAACACTAAACGACTGAAGAGTTATATTTGAAAAACATATGAATTAAAGTTTGAGTAAACAATTGAAATACAATTCAATTGAAACTCAATTAAAATACGTTTAAAGTTAGTGTTGTTGTAATGCAATGACAGACATATGCCAAACAAGTGCTCAATCAGTCACAGACTCATCACTACATGTGATCCCAATCATTGACGTCATACTAACACTCACTCCTTTTTATACACATCTATAAACTATTGGGTATTTCATAAAACAGAATTTAATGAACCTTCACCATTATCATCATTAATAATTAATAATCATAATTATGAATCACTTCTGATTCTTCTTAAAGCAATTACATAAAAATGAATCACTTTTTAATGTATTTCTATGAATGAAAGTACACTTTAAAGTTTAAACAAAACACTTGTCAATGATTTGCTTTCAGGATAAATCTTATCAAAAGGATGCGCGGGTCAGGGGTCAGCTGCCAGTTATTGGTCAATATGGCCAGTATTTTCCAAAAGATATGATTTTACTCATTTTTATAATTACCCCTTTGTTAAAACTTAAGCTTCCAAGAGTTGAAATTAACTATACAATGTATAATATACCCGACTCTATCTGCTATAAATATCTGTAATCAAGAATATCAATTTCAATATTAACAGAACCAGAGGTGTCTTCACAAAGGGGATCACAAAGAAGTAAATGGACAATTTAGTCAAACCACAAACTTTTACCGATATTTTCAAATGATCCGCAAAGTTTTAATTTTAAATTTCGATAATCAATATTTTAAAGTGTTTTTTGGTCTGAAATTGCTTTTTAGTTATATATTATCTCTGAATACAGTTCTATAAAACTTTAGTTTAATTCCTTTAACTTCTAATTGAAATTTTGTCTCTCTTTTGGTCACTCTTTTTAGTTTAACTCTTTTAATAAGAGGTTATGTTTAGTAGTTTTGAGTGAATCACGTCTTTCATTTCCTTAAAAAAGTTCATCGATTAAATACTCGATAAAATACTTGAATTTTGTTAAATAAATATACATATCGATGAACTCTTAGATTAACGACAACACAGACAGACAACAAAATTAATGAATTATTTAATTAAAGAAAAATCTTTGAATTCTATTAAAAATTCGATTCATTTGTGAAACTTTGCGTAATTTCAACAAAAGTTAGGGTAAATTATCCACAAATAATTTTATGTAAAATCTCTCTCTCTCTCTCTCTCTCTCTCTCTCTCTCTCTCTC
>JAQIXD010001329.1:0-15790 GCA_034699985.1 Minunthozetes semirufus
TTGTCGGGCTCTGAGTTTGCCCATCGTTTATTTCGGTGACATATTTATTATGTTTACAAAAGTATATATCTATTCGGATATATCTATACTGTATTACTGTTTCTATCTGTTCATATAATTATAAAACCGAGTCATATTAGGGGTGAAGAAGTGCTTCATTAATTGGATATCGATGTCAAATATGTCTGATTACTCAACCAACGTCTGGTAACTTAAACGAGCACATTTGTGTGAGAGTGTCCAGCAGGACGTATATCTCAATTAAAGGAATACGAGACAACACTTCAGTCAAATCAAATGCAAATCTTTTTATAAAAACTATTTGTATCGCAAAATAAATGATAGAAATCAGAAGAAACTGTTTTTCCTAAATTGAATTATTTTGCGACACGTTTTCGACTATAATTAGTGGCAATCAATGGATGGATACCTAAAGAAAGACAAATATTTTCATTTAATCAAATTTCCGTTTCTATGTTTACTTAAGTCTTGGTTTGAATCCCGCTTTATTACCAAATAGATTGATGGGTACCTTCAAATTGAAGCACAGGTAGTATTTTAACTAGCTTATTCCGGGGATGTTGATTGTTAGAAGTATGATAGCAATTATAAATTGAACATGCTCCTTTGAATTGACACTAAAATTCTTTGAATTCAATTTGTGTTAGTTTTAAACAAACAATTAGTTAATGCTTTTGAGGAAAGTACTAATTCAATGTATTTGAAATTCAATGAAAGAAAGGTTTAGCTGTTAATTAAAAAAAAAAGATTTTAAGCTTTGAGTTAATCAAGAATTTTCCAATTTATAAATTTAATCAAAGAATTGTTCAAAATATTCAGTATATTATCTCAAATATCATATAAATATCTGTACATTCTATTTGAGTCTATTCTTTATAAAGTGAGGATTTTTATATTGACAAAAAAAGTGTCCTGATCAATTGATCAATGGCTCTTTTTATATCCGTTATAAGAACTGATATTTTGTGTCGACTTTGTAACAAAAGTATAGCTCTTGAATCCTGGATCTTCTTTTGAATCCTTTTCTAAGTTATGCTCTGAGGTGTTTAATCGAGAAACTCGAACCATTCTTTACTTGAAATTATCAAGATTAGAAAACATATTTATTAAGTTAATTGTTAGTTCGAATTAGTGTTTAAAGATTGAGCAAGATGAAGTTAAAAGACTTCTTGTCTTCGCAATTCCCCTGGGAATAAAGCCAAAGCCATACTCCTTTTCAATGAACTATGAAACCTATCCTTTAATATCATGATATTTAGCACAATATATCAATTATTTGGAAAAAGCAAAAAGAAAAATTTGAAAAGTTTTTTTTCATCTTGTTTAAGGAGATTACAACATATCCTGTGCTTAGGTCTACAAAGAAAGCGAAGAAGTGAATGGAAAGTAACGAATCAATAATTGATGATATAATATGTCAGACAACTAATCGATCACAACTTTTATTGAGCGAAATGTTGTGCATTATTTTCAATAAATAAATGAGAGATAATATTATTTGGAATATTGTTTCCCTATTTATAGTTAATAAATGAAATTCATAACTCAAAGCAAATGTTAGATTCCTATAGAAATGTAATTCCTTAGCAAATGAAGTCAATTGAGTAAAGCGTTTCTGATTTTCCGGCATTTCATTCGTATTAATATCTATTTTCTTTCACTTATAGACAAAATGAAACAAAATATGAATAACTATCTCTTTTATGACTTCATGTTGTGTTTAATTTTCAGAGACATTAAGACTTTTTCTGACAAATTGTTTCTTATTTCAAAGAATTTTGTCTTTTTGTGAGACTTTTCTATAAAAAAAAAAAATATTCTCAAAATCTTTTTATTTCGGAAAAGTATTATAATATTATAATCACATAAATTGTGTCATTATTTCTCATTTATGGTAAGAAATCATTTATCAAAGAATAATTTTATTTAACCTAAACTTCATTTTGATATATTTTAACACAATTAAGTCATTTTTCAATTTATAGATTTCGTAAATATTCCTCAAACGATCATTAATTCAGAAAATTTTGTTTTTAAGACTTTTGGCAAAACAGCCGTTGATTTAGTGAAAACATTATTCAAATATAATTTTTAACTAAATTTTGTTTTGATGTATGTCTAAGACATTTGACATTTCTTATAAACACGGATTGAAAACAAAATATTAAAGATTATGTCGTGAATTGTGTTCACATAATAGTTGTGAAAAACCATTTGAATAAAGCATTCAATGGATTGACGAAAGACTACCAAAAGAATCGATTCTCGATTTGAAAACTATTTTCAGAGAAGAAACAGTAAAAACACTTTTTATATTATGTAGAAAAGGTAGTCATTATGAATGTCTTGTCCTCTGAATTCTGGTTATTCTCGTGATTATCTTATGACAAGTCTTTACAACCATTTAGTTATGAATTGAATGAAAAAAGTTGTTATAAAAAATTAATTTCGTAAGCAATCGATAATTGAATAATAGGTTTGTTTTGAAGAAAAAATTGCATAAATAGTGATTAGATATTCAGAAATAATTAGGAACTTTCAGAATAAGAAATTTTTTGAGCAATAATTTAATGTCATTTTTGTACTCATTCTTCATTTACCACTTAAGTGTCTTTTCATAGAACACTTCAGGCTTTGGGATGTATTGGAAACAAATTCTGGACTTTAATTGAATCGCTTTTGAATCTTATGTTTTATTTATATTAAGTCATCAAATGTTTCATTACTATTATATTGTGACTCAAGTGAGACAAGAGATCCGTAATACTATCACTTCACAGGTGTTCCCAAAATGTGTTTCAGAGAATAAATTTGATGAGATTTTTCTGATGAAAATGTACTCTGAATTTAGTATTCAAGACTTGGAAACACATATTTCAATCAGTGCTAAAACACTGATTCATATGAATAATGGTTTGAAATGAAAACATTTACATAATTAAGAGAATAACAGAATATATTATTTTAATACCTTAGGAATGAATTGAAGAGAATCTAGCAAATAGTTAAACAAAAATGAAACACAATTACTCATAATTAGCATAATTTTTAGGCAATTCTATATACAAATCCCTTTAATTCGTTTTCATCAAATGGTTTTCCCAACAAATATAATAAGCGCTGAAAATACTGTTAAATTGAATAATAAAAAGATTACAACTTTCGGAGGAATAACTTTTCGATAAGAAATGAAGTGTCAAATGTTATGACATAAAAAGTATATATACTTTGGGCTCAACTTTTCAATGATATATAATTCCCGAAAATTGTTTTGCGATAAAAGCCTACATATTATGTAATGATATAAGTATTGCGTGAATTGGTTTGCGCTCTCAGAAAGTGTGAGTCTTTCACATAAGACAATTGCAGAGGCGAACGCACAGACTTTTGGCAGGAGGTGCGCAAGTGCTCCGCCGAAGTCGAACACTCGCCACTCTATAGGCCTAAAGTTAAATTCGGTGCCGAATAAAAACTGTTTGATTACGGGTTCGAGACTTCAGTAATAGTCAAAACCAATTGAGTTTCTGTTGAAAATAAGCCAGTTTTTGTGTTAATTAGTCGTCTCTAGGATTTAAACATTAGATTCGGTTTGTCATCACTTCTAACTATACCATTCTTTATCTATTCTGTGGCCTATCATTGCTTAAACATTCGCTTCTTTTTTACTTCCCTTCAAAGTAAGTCTTTATTTGCACTTCTTTTCAAATAAGTCACCGAAATTGTGTTCAATTCAATTGAATGTCAAAGTTTTTTTGACGCTCTATTGAATTGCCATTCAATATAATTTTGGTCAAATTGAGCCATCATTTAATGATCAACTCTAGTTTGAATATTTACCCAAAATATTTTCTTCTAATTTAACTTTTAATGTGATCATTTCCAATTTAATGTACAATTTGAGGTACTATTATTGTCTCGATTTAAATTCATTTCATTTAATATAAAGATTTTTCTAGTTTATGTTATGTTAAGTCAAGATGTATCAACTTGATTTTTCATTAATCTTGATAAACATATTATGTAATCACTTTTAGATATAGTTTTATTTTTCTTAAAAAAAGATAAAAAATTATTTTAAAACATATTTTTCGAGAAGATTTAAAAACTTTCATAACATTATGGAATAGAAAAGAAGATAAAGTTTAAAATATACGCTAAAAATGTTATATTGTTTGTCAGTAATTGAATTTTCACAATTTATGTGAAAGAAATTCTTTGAAAATAATTCCTTAGAATTGCTATCGAAAGTCAAACTAAAAATGTTTTCAATCATAAGACAAATAGCAATACTTAGAAACCATTTTCACTCATTTCATCAATTCCTATATCAAGATCCTATTTCATCTTGCTTAATAAGAATTATCTCAGTCTTATTTGTGAATCTCATACAAATCCAATTCATTGTGAAACTGAAACTCACATATCTTTGAGCTAAATGTATGTGAAATTAAATCCAATTTCATTCAAAATATTTCTTTGATAACTGATTCTGAAGTGAATGAAAAACTTATTGAAAAAATATTGAAATCCAATCAAATATATAAAAACTTTTTATAATATAAACTCTTTTACTGTTTTTGACAGAAAAACAAACTTTTATTCGAAATTATTTACAGTTTTTGAATCGAGTAATGAAAGTTTGCGAAGAGTTGCCGACAGCCATCCCTTCTTATTTCAAAACTCTAAGGGATGACTTTCAAATCAATTTAATTTAGAGTTGAATTGAATTAAATTTTTAAAAAACTTCCAAATATATCGTTATTCAGCGGAAATTCCTCATACAATATCTTGAATTTCAATGTAATCGAGGGCGGAATTCGCTCCAGGTTACTTATTGAAGTCCAATGTCTTTCACAATTTATTACATTCCGAACGATGAGAATTTGTTTTGGATTTTTATATCAATTTTTTTTTAGTTGAATTCAATTATTTTTTAAAACTTCATGGACTGTTCAATCGGTATATAAAGTGATGTCATATATTATATGAATAAAGACATAGTTTTGACAAAAAGTCTTACATACCTTTTGGATGTTTATCTTCCGTATCGTAAGAGAAACAAATCCATAAAAATTTTATTAAATCTTAAAATAAATTTCCGAAAATATTGTTTTCGGATCAATAAAAAAAAGTATAGTCAGGGTTTTAAATGAAATGACAACGAAAAATAACGTATATTTACTATACTTGCTCATTTTCAATTTATCAGTGAAATACATTGTCTAACAGACTTGAGAATTGAGTATAAGATTAAATGATAAATGACGAGGATATACGAAATGGGCAAATATAATAGTATCGTGATAAAACACGATATACTTTTTTATCACTTTATATAAGAATAATCTGGAAATTCGTTTAAACCTTCAGATAAAGCATTTTATGTAATTCTTTATCAAATATTAGTTTTTATTGAAAATATTGAATAAATATTTCCAATTTTGAAAGGTTAAGTGATTTATCACAAAATTTCGAAAATTCCAATTAAATTCCATATTATTTTTTAAAGCTCCTAGATATTACAAACTTATATTCAGAATTTTGTTGAAAAAAGCAAAAGATATTGGATATTTTTTACAACAACAAAAAAAGTGAATGAAAGCCCTCCAATTGAAACGATTTTCAAGTGATTAAAGTTATTTCAAAAAATATGAAAATATTTTTCACAATTTTTAATGATTTTCAAAGTGATTTACTCCTATTTCTTGAAAATGAATCCGATTTTAACACTAATTTAAAGTCATTTTCACTGAAGTATAAAGAATTTCGAGAATTTAAATGTTATTCAAATGTTTTCACTTTTAAGTCTATATTTTTAATCCTCTTTTCAAAGAATTATACAAATGTTTGAATCGTTTTATAATTAATTTAAAATTTTAATTGAAATGAAAATGAGTTTAAATGAAAATTGTAAATCTCTTTAATAACTTTATATTCAAATTAAATACAATATGAATATAAAAATAAATTTATGTTTTGACACTAAAATCCGATAAAAATATAAATTAATTTTTAATTCAAAGAATGACTTTATTTATGAGAAAATACATTATTTAGTGGAAATTATTTGTTCAGAAAAATCCTTAAAATAAATAAAATATTTTCACTTTTTCGCTGATTTTTTACATAATATTTTCTTTTTAATTGAGTTTTGAATAAAAAATATAAAATTGATTAAAGACATGTTTTGGGAATAGTTTAATGACTGGCTTTCCTTCTGAGCAGACTTTTAGTCATTTGGGAATCAGAGGAGAAAAATCCGAGCGATTAAACTAATTAAATGTTTGAGTTCTGTTCAACACTACTATCGTTTGAAATATTTTGTAAATATTATTCAAAACAAAGTATTAAAAGACTTTTAAATAGGAATTCATTTAACTATTTATTTACCTAAAATCACTATTTGCTGAACTATCGCTTGATTACTAATTAAACGTTAATTACTTTTTGAAGACATTTACTATATTAATAAGATCATTGATCTATGTAACATTACATATTCAGTAACCACCAAGAGATAAAACTTCACTATAATATTTATTTTTCATTCATCAATGACATTTTTATATAAAATAGCGAATTCTGTACTAAAATTTCCATCTAAACCGAAATATAGGGTAAATTTCTTTAATAGAATCTTTAAATTTTTTGACAAAAATGATTGATTCTTACAAGTTTCAAATAGAGTCTATTCTTTATTCTTGTAAAATCACTTTTCAAAAACAAAATACTGGAAAAATCTGAGCGAATCAAAGTTTTGATGAATGGATTGAATGAGTTTTGAGTTAAAGTTTCAAAATATATTTAAATTCAAATTCTTTTGGAATTTAGTGAACATTAAAACATATCTGAATGTATTGACTGAAAACATTATGACTCTCTTGAGTGCCATTAGTGTTAACTTTCAGATCATTTCTCTGAAATATAGTCTGAATTTTGAGACATTTTGATACAAAAAGGTTTAACTGAAAAACAAATACATTTAAAAACTGTTTTCAAATTGAGTCCAAATTCCGAACATTTTAAATGATTCCAATGATATCCGGATTAGTTATCTATATTTACATGTATAATGTAAGTTATTAACTCAATATTTCTATTTAAAAGCGACTTTTTTAGGAACAATATCTCAAAATCTATCAAATATTGATTGTAAAAATAGATTGTATTTTATTAATAATTGATAATACTATTAAATTTATTATTATTAATATAATAATTGAAATTTACAAATAATACGGTACAACATGGTATTTATATTTATTATTTAACTCATTTTAATTGCAAAGTTTTTTTGCATAAAAATATATATTCAAATGATTAGTATGTTTGACAATTGTGATTGTCTCAGGTGATGTTCTCTTTTGGGACACTTCTTCTTAGATCCCAAAAATAATTTCTTGAAAAACCAGTTAATTAGAAACCAAGTCTAGTAATTATCCCAATACTATCTCAATGCTAATACAATTGCTTGCTTTGATAACTTTTAGAGATACATTATTAATTACATTAATTAATTAATAATTGCATTAATTAATTGATTTTAACCTTTTCTAACCTCTGTCTTTTTAAGCAATGTTTTCTATGGTTTCACAGAATATACAAGTTTTCTAATTTCGTCAAATATTACATAAAATGCATTTCTATTACATTTAATTAATTGAAGTCTTATTAATAAATTTTCAGGAATTTGAAGTGAAGTCCAGAATTTGAAACAACTTTAAAAAGAAGTAATTTTTGGTGAGAAATCATTAACTACTGAAAGTGAATGCCATATGATTTGAAATCAATCGAATTATTTGGACAAAGACTTTGGACAGTATGTGGTAAACGACACTAACATTAATTTAATTATAGAGTCAGCGCTCAACCGGTGTTTTTAGAGTGAAAATGCAATCAACGAGAATCAATGTAACGATACGACCGATTGGACCACAATTTTGGTTTTACTTTGTAATCACTTTGATGTTGATTTCATTAGCCATCGCACAGCACAACTGTAAGTCTATATTCTAACTGCTATTAATTCTTCTTAGTTAGTAATTAAAAATCAAATAACTGTCCGTTTATTACGTAAAACTAAAACGTGTTATAAAACGAGTGAATCAGTGATTCATTAAAATATTATTCACATTATTATCGCTATTATTGTAATGAAATTCAAAACTGAGTCTCACATGAATTGCCAACAAAAGGATGAAAGTAAAGTAATCTTAAATCTTTTGTTCGCCTCATTTCGTCCATCGATTATATTCTTTACTTTAAATGGAATCTGAACTCTGGAGGAATAATCTTTGAAATGTAAAGAAAAGTGACATTTTTTATCGGTTAATCGCAAGATTTAAAGTGTGATTATGTCAAAAATGGTTACATATAATATGGAACTCCATTTCAAAGTAATTTATAATGAATTTCATCTTACAGTTGAAATATGTTGGTTTCAAATAATAGAAGCCATCAAATTTTGAGAACACCTTCACAATACTCTTTCAAATGAATGATTAAACTTTTTGTTAAATATGATAGAAATGTATAAATGAATTATATATTTATATTTGTTATGAACAGTCAAACTTCATAAACAATTTTATTAATTATTTATATTCTGGGAACTAATGCAAGGCTTTGTTACAAAGGAGATAATGGATGCAGAGTTTCGATTAGATTTGAATATATTTTCATTTGTATTGAAATCCGTTTTAATGTCAAAACAATAAGATATGAGACAATCCTATTCATGTCATTAAGTATATGACCTAATTCAATTTGCACAGCTTAATAGCATGTCAGACAAACCTGTCTCACCGTTTGATCAGATTAAAGTGACTCCATGCTAATAATATGGTCATTTTTGTCAGACAATTGATATGATCATTTCTATCGCAAATAAGACAAAAAAAAGGAACAGCACTTACTTTTTGTTTTGTAAAACAATAGCGAATATATGCCACCAAATGATTTGAATGTCAAGAATTGAAGGGTTTCCACGTTTTCCACTTAATTAATATATTTCTGGAAAATTCATTCATCAAAAATAACTTTCACTTTATGTTAATATAAATTTAATTTAATTAAATCAATTAATTTTGCAGAAATTGGACAGATTTTCAAAATTAAAATCAATTTGAATAAACTTTTAATAAAATTTGTTTTCTTTTTTTTAATCAATCAATAAAACTTTAATTTAAAGTATCTTTCAAAACGCGTTACACTTAAGTAAGTTACAATTAAAGCAATAATTTATTAAACCTGTCATACTCTCCACATTTGCCTCTATAATAATTATCGATTTATTTGATCGAAAAATTACTGTAATTGTGGGACCAATACTTGAATTTACATCAAATAAAATGAAATATTAGTTTTGTTTTTGATTTATCGCTTTTATAGTTGAATTATGGCTATTATTGAGTTAGATTTTTGTCATTTTTAAACAAAAATTTCTCACGAATTTACATTCATTCAAATGAATGTTTCATTAAAGCCATTCCTCACATTATTTTCTAACTTTAGTTCAAATAATCATTTATTTAACCAAAATATTTTTATTAATAACATTGAGTTTGAGGTCAGAAATACCACTAATCATAGGCTGGAAAATACAAAACAATTTTGATGCGAAATATTGTTTTTGAGGTGTAGTTCTCATCAATCTTTGTGTGTAATCTAGAGCTAATATCCTTGTACAATTCAGTACATTCAATACATTCACACATGTTAGTCGTGAATCAGGTTAATTTCCGTTTTCTCACTTTCTAATGGATGGGCGAAACTATACGTGAATTCATTACAAATCTGTGAAATGATTTCTTTGTTTTAGTTATGAATAATTGAGTGAATGAATGGACTGTTGCACACATAGTCTTGTTTAATACACATCTGATTTAATGTGATCTGATGTGATGTGATGTGATCAAGGACGATTTAATTCACGGGTCATTAGTTTATTTAAAGACATTTGGGTTTTTCTTGGGTCAATAGTCAGGTTCATTTGCAGTTTATTTTTGGAAAGTTTGGAATTTTTCAAATATTCTGGAAAAATCCCTTTCAATATCTTCAATATCTTGAACTTATTATATAAGTAAAGAAATTCTTCTAATATTTTTGCTATTTATTCCTAAAACTTTGCGAAGGCCTGCCTTAATGTAATGATTATCTTGGATATTGTTTGTAATAAGTCCCATTTATCCAATCAATTATTAATTTGTCTTGTTTTTTATTAATTAAATACTTTTGCACATCTATTATCTTGATTCTATTTTTATTTTGCTCGACAATAATCTTAAGTGACCCCTCTTCAGCTAAAAATATTAAGTAGGAGTAAACTTTAATTGAATTTCAGTTAAAACAATGACTGAGTCTTTCCGTTAATACAAATAACTTCATTTTGTAAGAGTTTTGTCAGTCGTTCTCATCTTCTTTAGCGTCAAATTAATTATTCAAAGCAAAGGATTTCCTGTGTCTTAACCTATGCTTAATTTGAAAGTCAATAGAAGTCCATAAAAACTCAATTCTTAGCTTAACTTTTACTCAGGACTGCTTTGATTTAAGTCACAAAAGCATCGATTTTCCTTCTTTTCCTCATTTTTTTTGTATAAATTTAAAAATTATATAAAAAAATGATTTCACTTCAAATGGAATTTTAATGAGACAAATGAGTTAAGAGTTTATATAGTTTCCATCAAAAGACTGAATTTGGTTAAAACTTAACAGTCATTCGCCTATCAAGACTTCATCTTTCAAATTCATTTCCCACAAGAATTGAAATCTTTGAGAGTATGAAACAATTGGGAAACAATAACAACAAAAGTCTTCATTTTGTTAGTAAATGAGCGAATGAGCAAGGCACTATATTATATAAATAAATAATACTTAAAAGCACTATCGACTGTAGTTTAAGTTATATTTCATTAAAGCTCTCTTCGAAAACAAGTCATTTCAATAACCAATTAAAAGAAGAAAAAACATTTATTTGTAATGAATTCAAAATATATTATTTTATTTGACAAATCATTCATTCACTTAAGTCTACAATTATTTTACATTTGTAGTGAATAAACAAAACATTTTACTTTTTGATTGATAAAAATCCCCGTCATTTCAATGATTCATTTATAATGAATACTGCATTTCAAAAATCACTTACAAATTATAATAAACCATTAATTTGCGCTTTTAAAGCCATGGACTTTAAAAGGGACTACACGTTCTCAAATAGTAATTTTTTTTGTTATATATATGATTTAATTGTCAATTATCTTTGACTTATCATTTATTGACCAAGACACAACAAATAATTTTATTGTAGGCGTCCCCCTAAATCAGACTTTCCTGCAATACATTGGTTGTAATTTTCTTAATTTTCTAAACAATTTATTAAATAATTGTTTACAATAATTGAAAATAAAATAATTAAATATCTTCTGACAAATGCTTTTAAACCTCAAGTTGAGGGACATTTTTATCCTTATTTAAGAGCATTTCTTTCAATTCTTTCTTTGTTTTATTGAATAATAAATTAGTTTTTTGTGTTCAACTATTAATGCTATTTGTCTAACACATTGTCAACAGAAAGTCAATTGAATTTTATAGAGAGTGGTATGTGTTTTGCACAGAATAATGAATGCCTGGAAGATATATTTTGCGTTTAAAAAATATGTAATCCCAGATGAAAATTAATTTTGTCTGTCGTATAGTTTTTCAATATTTATATTACATTAACCGAAACGATGTGAAGAGGAATTCGTAAAAATTTAATGCAATTCAAAGGAAGCATTAATTTATCTTATAATTCTGTCTTTCCTGAAATGTCAAATGGCTTTACCATTGACACTGATACTTTCCCTGATAGGATTTTAAAACAGCAATATTATATTTTAAAAGGATTTTCTATTTATTTAAAATGAATTTAGAAAAACCAAAAAATTATAAACTACTGATTCCTGGAAATAAGAAATCAATTCATTCCTAGATTCTATGTGGGTGCCAATGGTCTGGCATTTTAATGAAAGTTATGCTGTAAATAATCGGAATACTTTTATTATTGATGCGAATTCTTCGCTCTATTAACCAATTGATGAATAATTGAGTTTCAAATATAAATACTTTCGTTTAATAGAGTGTAAAACATTCAGAAGATTCCTTACATTTAATGTAAAGATGTTTTCGATAGTTTTGGGTTAATTACAATAAGAGTACAGGGATTTCAATCCAATCAAATAGATTGTCACCAAATGTTTCTTAAAGAACAGGTCATTCGTTTGATCGCTCGAGTCTTCGACCAAACAATTCTTTGAATTCCAGACCATTTCTAAGAGTAATGGACTGTAAATAATAGCTGAGTTTCTCGAGTCATCACATATTCATTCCTTTTGTTTAAATATCAAACATTCACTGACTTATGCCGTAATTGTCTTCTTTGTCTCATTATTTGAAAATAGCCGCTGGTATTGATAGTGACGAAAGTTTAGTGAAGAGAGCCTCAGCATCCCATAGCCATAATATAATGCGATTTGGACGGGGAGGCCATAACATTATGCACTTTGGAAAGCGTTCAGAGCCGGCAACCGTCAGATTGTCCGAAAGTGATGTCCCCGAAGGATCCAATGAATTAGACACATCTTCTTATTCAAACGGCGAACAGGAGCCCATCCTATACGACCCAAACCCATATCAAGTGGTATCGCGATCTCCCAGAACCAGATATTTCATACCTCACGCATTCATAGGTCAGTAAATCATAACTTATTTCTTAGAACAAATGAAAAATTATTTTTTCAGAAAAAAAACATAAAATATTATTAAGATAATTAACAGTTTATCATTGAATCGTTTATCCTCTATCCTATAGCGTCATTGTATACTCATCCGAGACCTTTCTTGAAAAAAGCGGCCGAAAGTAGAGATAATGTTTTCATGCATTTCGGTTGAATGTGTTGGCGTTTCAGTGCTTTCTCTCCTCTCTTCAGATGATATCATTGTTTTTGTGAACTTTGATTTTTATCCAAAATATTGTTCAATAAATTTATGATTCATTTTTCGAGACAAGTATTTAATAATACCATTGATTAGGACTTTCGCTGAAGATATAAAACAATTATATTTTGTGTTTGTTTTGCGGCTATTATTTAATGGATTATTCGCAGCACTTGTATAGAGATTTATTAATTACTTAAATCAGACACTCATTCAAGATCTCAGTCAAGTTGTCTCTAATTGTGTAAAAACATCTTTCAATATATAATTAATCATTTAATAAATAATTTAATTGTAATTCATATCTAAATTGCGGTTAATTTTTCAAAAAAGATGAAACAAAAACTCTATTATTCTTCTTATTTATTATCTTATATTTAAGTATTGATATAATTATATTAATTCTGATTATTAAATATGTGTTTAATTGCATTAAAAAGAAGTGTTTTTTATATTAAAAATAAAAATAATTTGAGATATTTGTTGAGAATATTGTTTCCGAAATAAAGTATTACTTTTCCGAAGATGTGATCTCTTGTTATCTGACATCAATACTGGCATTTGTAGTCCCTATTGAAGATAATTGAAAGACATGAGAATATAAGACAAAATAAATTGTTTTATGCCTTAAGTTTCAACTCTGGATTAAATGTCGTTTGTGTGCACTTTTGTGGACTCATAGGCAATGGTCGGAACAAATGGTATCTCTTTTATTCTGATAGCGGAGACATTATCAGCGCTTTTGAGAGTCAAGTGACCGAAAAAATGATAAAACCCTTATTAAACGAGACATAAGTAATCAATCATCACTTTGATTGGTCTCTTTAGTGATCTATGATCTTTGCCCATCACTTACCACTTGTTTTCACAAATTTGATACACAAATGAAATGAATATTCATTTTATTTTCGACTCAATTTCCTTATCTGGAAACACCTTTTCTATAATTAGGCCAAAAGATCAGACAATATATTCAATAATAGAAACTAATTTCAAAATTTAATCAACAAAAATCAGACACAAGTCTGACGTAAATTTTCATTTTAAATGTAGATTTAAATTGAAAAATAGATTATAATTAGAACATCTAGAATGTATTACTATAATGTAGATTTATAATCTTTTAGATAAAGTGCAACAATTATTAAAACAATATCAAAGAGACAGCTGTTATTCAAAATCAAATGCAAACACTAATCAAAATCTTTTTTGAAATAATCTAATATCAAAACTAATACAGAGTTAATGCGTTTGATTAGCGATAATATCAAATCATATAACAGTTAAGCCTCCACTCAGTCAAGAGTTGTTCAAATAAAGTGAAGCGCATAGAATAGCACAGAATAACACAGAATAGTCGATAGCCTTTATTATTCTCTAATGTATTTGAGGCTCAAATTATTTCGAAGAATAACATCAAAAGCAAATCTAATTTCTCCAAACTTTTGGTTCAAATAAAAAAACTATCGTTTGGTTTGAGATTAAGATTAATGTTTTCAATTAAAAAATCGATTTCAAATGAAATCCCATTTTAATTAAAGAAAGACCATAACAAAACTTTGCAATATTTTGACAAAAAAGAGTTCCGATTTCAATGAAATTTTAAAAATGAACAAATCTAATCAAATGATGAACAAAGATATGAAAATTATTCATCTAGGATTTATTGTGCTTGATTAGCTATACAATAATCAAAAAGAAATTTCATTCCATCTTTTGTCGTTTTCATTTCATTGCAATTGGAGTTTAAATAAACAAAAAATGTGATAGCTCATTTCTAAAAAGGATAAATGATCTCGCATTACATAGGCTTTATTACAAAAACATCTTTGTTTAATTTCTAAATCACGAATTCCATCCTTTGTAATACTCCTTCATCTGAAAACAAAATATTTATAGAATTTCTCTTTTAATTCTTATGATTTCGAAAGTTTTAGCGAAATTTGATACAATTTTTTAATAAATTCGTAATTATATCTTAAAATGAGTTCAATTTCATAAATTGATACTTTTTTTGTCCAAGTTTCTCGAAAAAATGATGATATTTGATATTGACCTGGATCATGTATCACAATACACTGGCTATTATTGTATTTCTTTTATAATCAATTTAATGGCTGTTTTAAATGAGTATAGCTTTAGATCTTCCACTATATAACTCGATAGATCGAGTATGATTAAATTCAAAAGGATTCAGATTTACAAAAGACTTGAGAGGAATGACTAAAATCAAATGTTTTGAATGAATGAAAGACTTCAAATATTTGGAGAAAAATTCAATACATAATGAAAAGTCGAGTTAACTTATATTTATTCTGAACTTATATTTCAATAAATATTTTCAATTTATATTCGATATAACTTTTCTCAAGAGAATATGGTGAAAGGTCCAATGAAATCTAAAATGTTAAACTATGTTTATTTTGATCTTTTTATTGAAAACCTAAATTGTCGTTCTTGAGTACTAGATGTGACCCTGCCTTTTTTACATATTCTGAGTGAAATTGGAATAAATCTGCAGTTTTAGATTATTTTGATCTTAAAATACACGCAAATTGATGTGGATTATTGTAATTGAGGTAAATTCAAGTGCAATACTATTGACATTCTCTTTGAACTGAACAACGTTTTAGACAAATATTTGTTTGGAAACAGAAATGCTAGCAATAGAGGCATCGGTTAAGAGCAGGGATGCCCAAGGTCCGCGACTCTAGGGGGGGGGGGGGTAATAGGGAGGGTATTTTTCGGAAAAATGGCGGCCGGAAACACCGAAAAAGCGGCCATTTTGTCCTAA
>JAQIXD010001330.1:0-15788 GCA_034699985.1 Minunthozetes semirufus
GCGCTCTATGTCGAACGTTTCACTTGAAGTGAAACGTTCAAAAAAAGGTGAAACGTTACTGAAATTTTAGTGAAACGATTCACTGAAATCTTGTGAAACGTTCCCCACTTACATCCCTAATTATAGTTTGTAATATGTAATATTATTTGAGCTCAATTATTTTCAAGTCATGTGACGACAGTCGAGTGGATTAACGATAAATTCAGTTTCATTTGAGTGGTTTATCATTAAAATAAACTAAAAGCAGATTTTCTAAGAGCTTTAAATGGTATACATTTGTGATAATCTAATTATCGTCACTTATTGTCACTTATTGTCACTTATTGAGCATTTCTTAATAAAATGATGAAATAAAGTTTGATCTCTTAGTACTATCTCTTAGTATTCAAACAAAACGTAATAAGTTATTACTAATAAACAATAATTGAAAACAAAACCAATTTTGAAATTCCTCTCAATATTTGATTGATTTTTAGGGCATTCCTTAGGAAAGACCAAAATGAAAGGACAGACGTTTGGTCTGAATGAGTGTTAAACAGTCAGAGTTTAAATCGGGTTTTCAGCCAATCAGAGCATACAATGAATGCAATGTTTTTGAGTCAATAAAGAGATGAGTTTCTGAAGAAAAACTCAAATATTTGTCTCTTTATTTGATTTGAGTTTGAGTTGTCTTTTGTTTTTGTATTTCATATCGAAAATGAATGAATTGATAGCAGAGATGTCCAGCGATCCAATCAATGAATTGTCTTTTGAAGAGAACTGTTCCGGCATTAAATCATTAAAAAGAAATTCAGATTTCGGACAAACAGTACAAAAGAGACTCAGAGATGAAGACATGGATGACGAACAGGTAGTGTCTCAGACATTGACATACAATTCAAATGATAGACCACTCTATGGCGATGAAGAAGAAGAAGAGCCTTATAGAGAGTATACTGAAGAGGAGCGAAATATTATGGATATTTCAAATCAATTGATTAATTTTAACCTAAATTTTGTTTCACTCGAATGGGATGAGTATTACGTCGATAGGAGTGTCGAATCTCCAGAAAAAGAGGTGAAACCCACCAATAAAGAGGTGGAGTTTCCACTGAAGACAAGTGTCGTAATTCACGGATACTTCTTAGAGACGATGATATCGTCCAACAAAAGAACCGCTGTTTATATCGGATACAAAGCAAAGTCACCCGAAATGAAACTGATTATCAAAATTGGGTTCGAAATGGGTTTTCGTAATCTCGAGAATGAGTTCAGTATTTATAAGAAACTGAAGACATCGAAATGCGTCCCAAGACTTGTGGACCACATCTGGTTTGACTCTAAGACTTGTTTTCATTACTTTTATATTAATATAATTTTATGATTGAATTGGACTTCAGGTGGAAAACATATATCAATGATTTCACAACAATTCGTTGGGGACTTCTTGTGATGGAAAAGTGTGGACCAAATTTAGTCGATATTATGAAGATGTCAGTCCTCGGAATGATTGGACCCATTGAACAGATATTGAATGGGATCGCCATTAGTATGATTAATGCTATCGAAAGTCTTCACGAAAGTGGTTTCATTCACTTATCCCTAAAACCGGAACACTTTATACTGGAGACGGAAGACCTGAATCAGTTCAAAGTAGATCTCAAACTCATTGGATTGAGTTCTTCGAAGACATATCTTAAGTCAATAAACGGAACTAAAGTACACATTGAAGACCAAAAAGACAGAAAACTACCAAAAGGTGATCCAAACTTCCATTCAATCGGTTATCACAACGGCTATCGTCGTTCGCGTCGGGACGACATGGAGTCGTTGGGCTATAGTATGGTATATCTAATCAGAAAAACGCTTCCGTGGATGGACTCCTCTCGCAAAGACCTGACCTCATCCAAAGTTATTCGCAAAATTGGGAACAAAATGCAAAACACTTCCATTGCAGAGCTCTGCGAAGGTATGCATTGAATCATATGATTGTCCGCTTGTTTTACAATTAAATCTATTGATAGGTCTGTCCCCTGAGTTCTACCGATACTTTGATCTCATCTCTAAATACGAATTCTCTGTTAAACCCGATTACGAAGAGTTGAGGAAATGCTTTGGAGTGAGCCCTCAGTAAAACTGATCGCTCTTTTTGTTGATTAATATTTTTAAACAAATTTTTAAAGTTTTTTTCAAATAGACGTCAAATTCAACAGAATTTTAATTCAGAATTATTTTCAAAACAATTATTTATTATTCGATAAATATTTCTAAATATATGTGAAGTATATCTGAAATATAAGTGAAATATATTTGAATTTAAATACTATTTATTATAAGAAAACAAAGCATTTATTAATCAAATTATTTTTGAGAATTCAATCAAAACCAATATTTTGTAGAATAAGTGCCAATAATGTGTTCACTACTACTTGACTGCCAAAGGAATGTCTTGTTTTTAATTTTATAGACAATAATTGTTTTTTATAACTTATTTCGTAATCTTTTTCTCATATTTCTATAGTTTTCAATCAAATATTCTTTTGAAACAAATCCGAGAAATACTTTCGAAAACATTTGATATAATATTCGCTGAAATTTGAAGATTTGTCTAAAAGTATTCAATGATTTGATTTGAAACACAATTTGTTAATTTTATAAAACATTTAAATTGTTTTCAATTTTGTGGACTTTATTTAAATTATTTCTAATAAATGTTTGAATCAAAACTTATTTTGTCTTCAATTTTGTCTTCAATTTTATTCTTTATTCAAATTAAACAAAATTTTGGAACAATTAAACCGGAGGTTAGTTTTCATCTTTAAAATATTGACCACTAAATGGACAGTAATTTATATAAAGATTATTATCAAATGAATAATTATTTTAAGGAATATCTCAGAAGATATGGATATCTGGAAACTACTCAACGAACTGAAGGCGCTATTAAAGAGGCTCTGAAAACATTCCAATCTCTTTCTAGACTTCCAATTACTGGTAACAGAAAGTGATGTCTTATGCCTTAAGTGATGTCTGATGTCTTCAAATTTTATTAAATTTCTCAATAAAAGGTGTTTTCGACGAAAGAACTCGAAAGATGATGTCTGAACCCCGTTGTGGTAATAAAGATCCGGTTCGACAATTGATGAATCGAACCAAAGGCAGAATAGATGACAGACAACAAAACAATTATGTACTCGAAGGCAGCAAATGGACAAACTATAAGCTAACCTATAAAATCATAAACTACTCGAAGAAATTGGATCAAAATAAGACATTGGATGTAATAAAGAAAGCCTTCAAGATTTGGTCGTCTGTAACCCCTCTCCGATTCATTCACGAGACTAATCTCAGCCGTAAAGTTCACTTCGATATTAGTTTTGAGAGACTATATCATAGACATCCCTATGGTATTCCTGAAAATAACAAATTCGATGGTAAGGGCGGAAGTATGGCTCACGCGACCTATCCTAGTTATGGGGGAGATATACACTACGATGACGACGACGACTTTGATTTAGATAACAGCCAAAAGTCTAATTGTCTGTCATTTCATTCATTTAATTAAATATTAATAACTAATCGATTGTTCTCTGAATCTCTTGAAAACAGTGCCTTCGTTTCTGTATACTTCAGTTCACGAAATGGGTTTGTTTTGTGAATCAATTTTGTGGTCAAATTGTCTTTAAATGCCTTTTAATTAATATCACTGTTTAGGACACGCACTGGGTTTGGAGCACACATGGGATATGGGATCTGTTATGTTTTTCAAAGATTTTGGATTAATGTATATCCATAATCAAAATGATGTCGAATTAGATGAGGGAACTATTGAAGGCATTAGAGTTCTATATGGGAATCAGTCAATAAAATTACCCGATTAATCATTAATGGCTTAACCGATCAATGATTGGAATTTACTATTAATTCGATTCAATTTGTAAAACATTTTAAAACAATTTTTTATATATTTTTCGAAACACTGATTAAGTTTTCAAAGAGATTATCCCTTAAAATGTGATTAATATTAATTAATGTAAACTTCTTTTATTAATTTACAACCAATTACTCCAAAAGTTTTTGTGATACTTTGGATCTGCCCTTTCATCTGATCCTCTATTCAGAGGTTTAACAGCAGTTGAATTATATTTTGTTAATAAGTGTAACATTTTTTCGACAATTTCTGGCTTTTCATTGAAAATATTGTGTCGTTCACAGGGATCAGACTTTATATTGAAAAGACATGGAATTTCTTTTGGTTTGCAGTCATTCCTAACATTGTTTCCGCATTTTGTAAGAATTGGTTTAACTTTTGTGATGTTGTAATTGATTTGTGAAAATACTTCATAAACTTCACATTTTTCATAATCTATTTGATTGAATCTATTAATTGATTGTCCCGGAGGTAAATACCAATAATCAAATTCACTATTTTTAGTACTACCAGAAATTAATTTATAGTCACCATCCCTGAGAGCCCAAACTCTCCAAATGTCATCGATATTATGCAAAATGTGTTTTCCCAAACAATTTGGTTCATTATTATTGAGTATATCCCACATATTGATACCATCCATTGAACTTAAATCTTTTGGCTGACCACCAGCTGCACTATAAATAGTGGGCAACCAGTCCTGGATATGCATCAAATGATTGCTCACATAATTCTTTTTCAAAAGAGGACTCCAAAGGAAAGAAAAGCCACGAATTCCGCCCTCAAATAGAGTGTATTTTGAGCCTTAAGTACGAATAATAATAAGAAATAAATCTTCAATGAATTTAAGAACCTCTTAGTGGCCAATTTGAGCCAACGCTGTTGTCGATGGCTCGCCTCCCAGTGCCACCGGTTGCCCCTCCATTATCAGTTGAAAATATAAGAATAGTGTCATTCAATTTGTTTGCAGTTTTTAGAGCAGAAAATATTTGTCCCAAAGAATAGTCTAAACTCGAAACCAATGCACAGAATTTCCTTCTCTTCTGGTTTTCAATGTATTTGAAACTATCGATGTATTCTTGAGGAGCTTGAACTGGGTCTTTCTCTTTGTTGCTCGTGTGCACTGCATTATGAGATATCAATAGGAATAAAGGTTTATCCCGTGTTTTGGAGTTATTCAGTATTATTTCAATTGATTTTTCTGTTATAATATGAGTGACGTATTGTCCCTTATATTCAGTTATATTTATAGGATTTTCATTTTGTCTGAAGTCATAACCGATGGGAGCTCTACCAGAAGTCATGTCGTAGTAGTCTATATGTCCCGTCAAATAACCAAAGTGTGAGTGAAATCCACGTCTTGTCGGCAGGTATTTACTGTTAGCAAACCCTAAATGCCATTTTCCTACGATATGGCTCTCATATCCCAATCTCTCGAGATATTGAGGTAAAGTGATAAAGTTGAGGGGTAAACCCCAGGGCTGGTTGTTATAAATTACATTATGTTGAAGACCTAAATGTATTGGATGATATCCTGTAAGGAAGGCTCCTCTCGATGGCGTACATAACGGCGACACATAATAGTTGTTTAAAATAATACCATTTGAGGCCAACAAATCAATATTCGGTGTCTTAACCTGTTTTGATCCGTGAAGACTGACATCACCCCAACCTTTTTGGAAATACGATTACAATTGAATGGAAAATGAATTTTATTTTAAAAACAAATCAATAAATACCCAAATTGTCAGCAAAAATAAATATAAAATTTGGTTTGAGTTCATTCTTTTCGTTCAAAAAAGAGTTGACAAAACAAAATAGAATAATAGCTACAAATTTCCATAGAATTTGCATAATTGCACCTACTGTAACTAGTTAGTTTTAGACATAGGCACTACCTATAAGTAGTCTATTAAGGTATAATGCAATCATTATCACATAAATTTTATTAATTAATACAATTCGATTAACAATTTTAGACTAATATATTTTGTTATATAAATAAACATGATACAATTAGTTAAATTGACTGATTTAGTTAGTTTACACAAAAGGATAAAGTATTTTTCGAAATGAAATTTATTAAATACTTTTTATTTAACTTTGTATTATCGGTCAATCATTTGAAGTTCACTCTCGATTGAGAGACTAAATTCCTTTCAGATATCCCACCGATTAATGTGAAGAACTGGATCGACCACTATGGGTATGAATGTAGTCTATGAGAGTTAATAAAATTTTCAAATATTTGTGCAAATAATATACATTTTAAACATATTTCTTTTATTCAACTCAACATAACAAATTCAATTGAATTTTAAAAGTGTGCATGGTTACATTTAATATTATTATAAAAATACTAATAATGTAAACTTTGAATTCACTTCCAGACATCCCAATGATAGTCATGAAAAATAGGATTAGCCTTTGGGTCTATTGAAGTTATAATGGGTTTGACTGCAGTCGAGTTATATTCTGTTAACTGTTTTAACATTGATTTAACAATTTCTGGTTTTTGTTTCAATAAGTTATTGTATTCACAGGGGTCTGTCCTTAAGTCGAATAGACAGGGATTTTCTGTTGGTTTACATTCTGTTTTGACCGTAGAATTACAAATCACTTGAATTGGTTCAACAGATTTATAAGTGAAGTTCGAATCCTTTAAAGTTTGATAAACTTTTGATTTTTTGTGATAACTCTTTTCAAAATTGTTAAGATTTGTTTGCGTAGATTCTCCCGGAGGTAAAAACCATGTATCATATTCTCCATTAAGTGTAGAACCATATATCAGTTTATAGTCTCCATCCCTGAGTGCCCATACATTCCAAATATCATCGATATTATGTAAAAGTTTATTTCGTTGATTCTTTAAATTATTGTTTAATATATTCCACATATCAATACCATCGATTGCACCCAAGTCTTCATAACGTCCGCCAACAGCGCTATAAATGGTGGGCAACCAGTCCTGGATATGCATCAAATGATTGCTAATGTATTGATTCTTCAGGAGTGAGCTCCAAATGAAAGAAAATCCTCGAATTCCGCCCTCAAATAATGTATATTTTGCGCCTCAAATTCACACAATTATAATATTAATTAAATAAATAATATCAATAAATACTAAATTCATATTAATTTGTCACCTCTTAGCGGCCAATTAGAGCCTATGCTCCCATCAATTCCACCCCCTTTCATATTTCCGACTGCACCCCCATTATCCGTTGTAAATATGATAATTGTGTTGTTAAGAATGCCTGCCTTTTGAACGGCAGAGAATATATCTCCGATAGAGTTATCGAGCTCTGACACCATTGCCACAAAAGTACGGCGACGAATATCTTCGATGTTTTGAAATTGATCAATTAATTCTTGTGGTGCTTGCAGTGGTTGTCGAGTATTTCCCGCGTGAACCGATTGATGCGCTAAATATAAGAAAAATGGTTTCGAAGTATTCTTGTGTTTCATAATTATTTCAATCGATTTATTGGTATATATTTGTGTGGAATATATTCCCTCGAATTCTGATAAAACAACAGGTTTTTCATTTTCGTGAAAGTCTATTCCCCACCAATTTTCTTGCGATGATCTGTCATAATAGTCTTCATGTCCCGTCCAATAACCAAAATGCGAATCAAATCCCCTTTGAGAGGGTATGTATTCTCGTCTGAAGAATCCCTGGTGCCATTTACCCACTGCGTGCGTTACATAACCCAAATCCTTCAGATATTGCGGTAATATCTTGTATTTAAGTGGAAGTCCTTCTGGTTTTGCTCCGCTAAACACATCATGCTGAAGACCAGTATGCACTGGGTGTCGGCCAGTCATAAGAGCACCTCTCGATGGCGAACATATCGGCGAAACGTAATAGTTATTCAAAATAATACCATTTGAAGCCAAGACATCTATATTTGGGGTCCGAACCTGTTCTGATCCATGTAGTCCAACGTCACCCCAGCCTATTATAGAGAGATTAAGACTAAACTAAAATTTTATTTACTTATTACATGAAACAAACCATAATCATCTGCTATAATGAAAATAATATTAGGCTTTTGACAACTTATAGGAAGAGTCAGAAAATGAAAAATAAAAACCGAATAAAAATATTTAATTTTCATTTTGTTTAATCAAATTGACTCAAATGACTCAAATCAATAAATCAGTGCTTTTTTTTATCAAACACTTGTCTCCCAATTACTCGAAGATAAGTCTCATTTTGTTGACATTAAGTATTGAAACGATAATTAAATGAAATGAAAAATCATTTATTTTCTATAATTTTATAAACTGATGACAATATCTATTATTTATTGTTATTAATTAAACTGATATTGCATTAACTGTTTCACCAAAATGTATCGGCAATATTTAGCTTGGTGAACCAAAAAGGATCGAGCAAAGTGTACACTATTGAGAATAATTTACTTTTATTCAAATATATTTATATAATTTTATTTTCATTAAAAGGTTTGAGAAAATTTCCATTTTATGCATAATTTGTAGTAATTTTTACGTAAAGATATTTTGTCACAAATATTGAGAGAAACTGATTGTGAATCAGTGATTGAGTAATAATCATATTTTGCAAGAATAAACTGCTCAATCACTTTCTGGAATTACAAACAACATCTTTGAGTACAGTTATCAGTTGTCGCAATATCGACAGTACTTTTGTATCTGAGCTGAACTTCTTCAGAGTTGGGTTGACTTAACATGATTTTAGTGGCGATCAATAAAAACGCTGACTCTATGTTTGTTCCGGTTTTTGCGGAACACTCCAAGAAAGTGATGCCTAACTCTTCTGCCAATTGTTGTCCTTCTCTAAAGTCAACACATCTTCGTTCGCTGGCATCACATTTATTGCCAATCAATAGGACGGAGACATCCATATTATTGGCGAACCTTTGGATGTCTCGCAACCAATTAGTAATTGACTGAAATGATTGTCTATTAGTGATATCATAGACCATAATTATTCCGTGCGCTCCTCTGTAGTAAGCAGTGGTGAACGCTCTGAACCTTTCCTGTCCAGCGGTGTCCCATATTTGGAGTTTAATAACTTTTCCGTTAATAACAATAGTTTTGACTTTGAAGTCGACTCCAATCGTGTAAATGAACTGATCCTTAAAATTATTGTCGGAATAACGCATTAAAATACTTGATTTACCGACACCTGAGTTGCCGATCAGTAATAGCTTCAGAAGCTGATGATATTCACACGAAGAATATGACAACATTATCACCAATTGAATCAATTTCTAAGAAAATGAGGAAATATTTGAAAATACGAATCTATTATGAAATCTCTTTATGAGTGACTCATAAACAAAGGTTTGAAATTTCCTCTCATTTTATGAAGCCTTTTGTCTAAAGGATATTAAATTACAGATTTGATGTACGCCTGGTATTATGTGTGCAATAATTTGACAGAATATACATGTATATTAAGCACAATGTAATATGATAGAATGAGATAGAATTAGCTAGGACATTTTCAAATGATTGGAAATATGACTATCAGTGTTGTTTTTCATAAAGCTTTAGAATTTAGTGTAATTTTAATAATTAAATTCCTGACTCCGGATCTTTACCAATATTTTCCAGATAACACATTCATAACTACAACTGTTGTAAAATAAAGGTTACCTATTGTACGATATACGTTAACCTTGGTAATCAATTTTTATTTTTCAATTTGATTGATATACACAAACATTTTGAAAACAATAGTTTATTCAATGAATAGATTAATTAAAATCTAAAAATAAATATAAATTTTGTGAATAAATTAAAGTTGACTTCGATTCTGTAACACTTCCTCTCAATTAATGTCTACCAAACCGAACACTTTTTAATCGGATTCATTGGGGAACCGGACGGACAGTTGAATGACTGGGAAAAGTCTATGGAGTTTGAAATGGAGCCCATTATCCTAATTGAGGAAAAGATAATACAAAATGCATTAAGAATTCAGTGATTTCTGTTAATATTAGGATAACTATAAAATGAGAAATAAGGACAAACCATATATTCAATTCATAAATAACTTGTTTTTCAATTAAATACATTTTATAACTATTTTTTCTTACTCGTCTTAATAAAAGTAAATATTTAAACTAAATATTTAATTGAATTAAAAAATTGGTTAGATTTTGAAATTTTGAAATTAAAACTATTGTTTATCAGTAATTAGCGAATCAATGAGTGATAGAAAGTATGAAAATATATCACTAATTGATTGCCAGCAATAATTAGATGCAAATGAGGCATAAATTAGTCATAAATTAGTCATAAATTAGTCATAAATTAGTCATAAATTAGTCATAAATTATGGCAAATAATTGAATGAAGATTCGCATGATTTAGGAATAATCCTAATAAATACCGGTATTTGCTGGGACTGTGAGAATCAATTTCTATCATTAGCTTTAAATGTTCTGAACTTTCTTTACTGCAGGACTGGATTCCATAACTAATCCAGAATAACTGTTCCGGACTGTATTTGAGTGCAGGTAGTTTTTGTTCGGGACCATTCTTCTTAACGAAGGTTTTGTAGGCTCTAAATGCTTGTTTGATGGCTCCATTGTCTGCTATATTTTCTCCCTGAGTATTGATTCCATTCAAATTCATAGATAATGTTTCGACAGAATAATTGCTGTATTGATCTATAATGCACTGAGACTTCAATTTGAACTTATCATCGGTGGCCATATCCCACCAATTGTTAACCTGACCATCTTTATCAAATTGTCTTCCGGTGTCCTTAAATCAAATGTCATTATTTTTATTAATTTATTTAATTTAGTTTTAGTTTCAGTCTTACATCAAAGCCATGAGTTATTTCATGTCCGGCCACTTCACCAATTGTTCCATAATTCAAATAACTGTCGAAAAAAGTCATTAAATTAAATAATTTTAATGAATTTTATAAATTGATTAATACTTGGGTCTGTTTTTATTAAAGAAGACTCCCTGAAGAATTCCAGCCGGTATTACCATTGCGTTCTCCTGAGGAAAGTAATAGGCGTTCACTTCACTGACTTCAGCGAATTTGCGCCAACTTTTGTAATAAAGTAATCGATTAAAGTTTAAACCAATTATTTTTATTTTAATATAAGACTCAACTCGTCTTTTGTATTGATTTCTCTTAGTTTTGAGAACTGATAGTCTGTTAACCACTTATATGTATTGATTCTGTTCTGGAAGTAGTCATCTTCAGTGAAGTGTAGCTAAAATTATATTAAATGAGAATCGTTTGAATAACAAGAAAAATCAGGATATTTACCTTTTTGTAGTGATCTTTTATGTTGTTGTCGTCAAGTAATTGATGAGGATATCCGATCTTTAGTTCCATGTTTTTCAATTTGTCTAAAGAGTGGAGAAGTGTCTGCTCTTCCATCCAATCAATTTGATGAAGAATGAGCTCAAACTCTTTTCTGATATTCTCCACGATATTCATTGTCTACACAAACAAACATTAAATTGATTTCGAAAATAAGGAATGAATTATTCAATGAAATCATTTACCATTTCTTTGTTTTCTTCCGCAAAATATTTTTTAACATAAAGATTGGACAGAGCGATGCCGAGGGCTGACTGTACAATATCAACGCACTGCTCCCAACGGGGCTCTTGTCTCTTTTTGCCTATAATTTTTGCCTCGTATTCACTCTCGAGGTTTCGCCATTTGGTTCCCAAAGAACCAATTTTTGAGAAGACTATTCTCCACAAAATATAATTGGAAAGAGTTCTGAAAGAAAAAACAATTTGTTTTATTACAGAAATTGAATCAATTTTTTATATCAAATTTGTATCGCTATTAATACCTCCGTTTAGTTTGTGGTAGAATTAAGTCAAGAGATTTTATATATTTTGTGTCAATCACTACAATATCTTCGTTTTCCTCAATTGGGTCTAATGTGAAGTTATTTATTAGAGTCAACCAATCAGTCTATTGAATAAAATAGTGACAAATGTAGTGATGGTCAATTTTATTCCGATTTAGACTTACATTTGGGGCAATTTGTCGCAATTCTTGTGGAGTCATCTTATTGTATAAGAGACTCATATTACGTCTCTCCTCTTTTGCTAAGGAGTACTACATATAACGCATATAACAAATATAATAAGTTTTATTTGTATTCTAAAGAATCAGTCATTTAATGAGAATTGAGAACAAATATTGAGAAATGTTTGCTTACGTTTGCTAATAGTGTTTCAAATTCTAAGACTTCCATCATTTGCTTTTTCGCAACATTTTCTTTAGCACCCAAAAGAAGAGCACTTTTTACCATTAGATCATAATATGCAGAAACAGAAGAATCATTCATTCCTTTCAAAAGAAGATCTCTGTCATAGAGACCAAATGATGGCTGATCTAACTGTAAGCCGATTATAGAAGAGATATTCAATATTTTAAAATGTTTTGACATATAATTGAGTTTTAGATAACAGAAATTACATATAAATCCCGTTTTGAACTGTTTTTGTCGTCGATGTCAACAAAAATAGAGACCAGAATAGTGTCTGTGAGTCCTATTCGTCTTAATTTAACATAAGTTTGAAACCAATCAAACTCATTGTGATTCCAATCTGGTTGTAATACAGGCCAACCGCCTAAATCTTTGAGTAGATCTGCGAGAGGCTGATCGCCTTTTGTCTCAATCAAAGCTATAGATTTGGTTTGCAAGAGAAATGTTACTATTATTTGATATGAGAGAGGAGTGGGAGAAATACTTACTGGTATTCATACAACTTTTGTAGAGATGTTTGATTTTAGTGACAAATGATTTCTTGTGATAATCGGCAGAATCTTCTTCTATCAGAACTGTTTAAATATAAGAAATGTTTAAACAATTTTTCAAAAGTAAATAAATAGAGGAAATACCTCTCAGTTTCTTATTGAGCTCGTCCTGGAGATCATCAAAAGTAGATTGAGATGACTTGTGCTCTGGTATTATAGTTGATTCAATCCATTTGCCACAAGCAAACTGATAGAAGTCATCACATGGAGACACACTCTCGTCGATTGTTCTTAAAATTCTGGCCGCTTTGGGAAGTGTTTGGTCAGAATAGACAACAAAATAATGTTTACGTCGAGTATTCATACCTTCTTTTATACATTCAGTTGTGAGACAAATGTTGTCCATTCCTCTCAGGTTATTAGCACTTGTGTTGGCCAATAAGATCACAAATAAAAGGGCTGCCGTCAGTGTCAACATTATGTAAGGAATCCAAGACTGTTGGAATCGGCGATTCCTCTGCTGTCGAGTGCTATAAATGGCAATGAACTTAAATTTATACCTTTCCTTAAGTCGAAACACTGGACTTATCAGCGAAAACTTGTTCACTTAAAGGAAATAAATAACTGGCTCTACATTTATGGTAAAATTGTGACTGACTTTCAATTCTCAGATAAATCCAAATTTCAAGTAATATTATGGGATTGACATCAAGTGTAGGGTTGGCTCTGATTTTATCTTACTTTTAATTATTTCGAAAATATTTCTTTGAAATTGTTTTTAGTTTTTAATAACTATTGATAAAACAATTGCCACCGATTAAGACAATTCACAAATATTTGATTTGAAGGACAAATCAGTGACAACTCATGTGAAAAGATTCGCGCCAATTAAAACCGGAGAATTTGCCTTGCTCAATTTTGAAAATTTATTAAAAAGTTGTAATCAAATTCTAATAATGAATCATTTGAACTCTTCTTTTGGTGAATTCATATTTATTACCTAAAATTATCGGAAAAACTGAGTTTATCTGCATTTTTCTCGATATTATTATCGATATTAATACAGGTTATCAAACACACTTATAGTGAATAAAATAATTGAATTTTGTTTGAAATCCATTTATTTGTTGAAAATAAGTTATGCTATAAATAAAAGCTAATAATTTTTCGATTCACAGAAATTGTTATAAAAATTGTTAATAACTAAATATATGGTCTCCGATCATGAGTCGAATATTTTTTTATAATTTGGGAATATAATTTGTTTCACCTAGATTTTCAAATTTAGAAGGATTCGTCATTTAAACAATATTTAGGCAGAAATGAAATTCTCCAATCTAGTAATGTATAGTATTTATTTGAGATTAAAGGAGAATATTTTTCAAAATCTGGACCACAGGGATATCGGAATATCGTTCCCCATTGGCTTAGTATGGATTATAAATGCACTCTATTTTCACTTAAAATAAATTACATTTAAAAATAAAAGTAAAATCACAAAAGAATGACATCAAGAATAAGGAATTTTGAAAGGTTACAATAAGATAGTGAATTTTGAAATTATACATAGGACTTACCCCGGTTGTGAATTGAGAGAGTTAATTCCTTGATAGTTTTGATGGCACTCATTATTATTATCTGTGATATTAGTTTGGAATTCATGTGACATTTCTTCGATTAAATTAATTGAGAAGAAAACAATGAATTAATTATCAAATAATTAAATAATTTGGGAAATTGAGAGACATTTTTCAATATATGAAATACCAGACAATAATTTAAAGTAAACTAAAATATTTGAATAATTTTTTTCTTCCAAAGCATTGAATAAAACAAATGTTAAAAAACATTTTTACGAACACAAAGTCTGTGTTTCGGTTCAGTAAATAATTATCATTTGATCCAAAACTGTAATCTCGACTGAGTTTTCAAATACAGTTATATTCAACAAACCATAAAAATTTATAAAATTATTTATTGTAATAATGTTTAGGAACGCCGTTAACCGTCCAAAACCAAACACAATCATAATTTTCATTTAAAATTCATGACTTTTCACTAAATCTACTCTTTTTCACAAAAAAGTAGATTTTCGTCACAATAGACAATATGTCTATTGATATGAGGGATGCCCAGGGAGGGGATAAAACAAATCTATTTCTAATCAGGTCTAGACTAGAAGAATCTGAGTACCCCTGGTTTGTATTTAAAATTCTACTAATTTATTTTATATAACTAATTAATTGTTCCGGAACCTGTCTTGAATTAAAATTTATTTATTTGTGGCAAATCTTTGAAATTTACGAACTTTTTTAAGTTAATTAACTCGTTATTCCGGTGTTCATCAAATAAACTGCAATTATTAGTTCAAATGTTATTCACAAATCATATTTATTTATTTGGAAAACTGGTTTATCTTAAACACAATTTACAAGTTCAAATCCAAAGCGATTATAACTGTCGTTAATTAATTAAATTATTATAATTATTGTTTAAATATAGAAATTGATAACTATTTTGGAATAATTCACTCGAAACAAATAGATGTTTAAAATAGACGTCAGAATTGTTCAATTGGATGATCTTGTTGTTGTCTTTTTGAAAATACTTGTTTGAGGAGATGGCAGATGCGATAACATAATTGTCGAGATAAATGTAAATAGTAGTTAGCAATCAAGGTGTTTTTCTTGTTATTCACCATTATATTCACAAAAATGAATTGATTCTCAAACAGAATTTGAATGAATGAGAAAATTTTGAATTCTTTTGTAGTTTTGATTCAAAATAAAAAACAGTAATTCAAATGAAATCCGATTTAAGGTTTAAAAACAAATGCATTATTTTATTTTTTGTTTCGCAAATCAATATTTCATATATTTGGCACAAGTATTTCAATTTAATCTTAAACTCTAAAAATTCGATGAAAAAGGGCATAACCATCGACTCTATTTTATTTATACTCTTAAAATAAAGTTGTATCCTTTTATCAGATTTTACGCTTATATAAAGAAGTATAAAGAAATATAAAGTATAAACGTCAAATACAGATTTGTTATTAACTCTAGGACTAAAAGACGGGATAAATATCACCCCAATCAATGTTCATCAAACAATATCTCTTAAAATAAAGCT
>JAQIXD010001331.1:0-15786 GCA_034699985.1 Minunthozetes semirufus
CTTCGCGGCCATTTTTTCTCAAAATTTTGGCTCGACCTCAGGGGGGGAATTTGATCAAATTTCGGACCTCAGGGGGGAATTTTCCATGTCCCCCCCCTTCGACATCACTGATTTCAAATCATTTGAATGCGATTTTCATAATAAGTATTGCATTAAATTCACTGAAAAAAATTTATGATATTTCGTGACTCAATATATTCCTATGAAAACAAAAATTACAAAATTTTTATTATCAAAAAACTTCTTTACTTCTTTTGCGTCGATATCTTTTCACGAGTCATGTATTGGAGGCAAATATCAGGAAAAGCGATACCTCTTATTATTTCAAAAATAAGATTTCATAGTTAATCATCACATTATCCAAGTTATTGATTATCAAAATTACCTAAACTCCTGACATGAACACAGAACAGGGGTTAGCACAGGGTCTCAATCAATTGCTGTAATGATTATCAATGAATGAGAAAAATGTTAAAAACAAAACAGAAAACAAACAAAAATTCAATTCCCATCAGAAAAAAAGGAGTTTTCATCGCAATTGTATTGACTTTCAAATCTACGATGAGAAGTGACTTTAAACAAGCAAACTTTCTGCTCAATTCTTGGCCAAAGGGCACAGAATAAGAGTGAAAATAAGGCTGAAAATCGATGGCCAACAAAACGGCGAAAAATTTTGGCGAAAAATTTTTGCAAAATATTTGTTAAAGTAATCGAAAAACTCAATACGAATGACACGTAAAGCAAATAATATGAAAATTCAAGTGAATTAATGAAACACTAAATAAGCAAATATAGGGGACAGACAGACAGCCAAACAACTAAAACATTAACTTTTCATTTCAATAGAGAACAGGAATATTCTGTTCGCAAATCCTCCTATACTTGTATTCTGTGAACTAATCTATTCGTTTGTCAATTAAGAGCCAAAGTAAGGGTTAATTCAAACAATTTTATTAACAAAACAAATCGAAATAAACAACATTTGAAAGTAGAGTCTCTTCCAGACAGCAAAAGAGCCACCAATTCTGCTGACGATTGTCTTTTCTCTTTGACTATTCAGTCGTTCCTATTCTCTATTGTCTCAACTCTTAACTAATACCCAATCAGAATAACAAATGTCATGACAGTAGCCCTTCTTCTTCAGCCTCTGCTGATCGACTCCAGAGATACGTCTATTTTATTCCGAAATTTGTTTTTCGTCTCAATTTTTCTCAAAAGAAACTCAAAAAACAAAAACAGAAAAAAATCAAAACATCTCTGAATTGATGGGAATTTTCTTCCAAAACATTACCGAAACGACAATTATCTCGACGTAAAAAAACCTCAATTATAATCTCGGAGTTTAAAACCCAGAGCTCTTCAAATCATTATATTATTTAATTTAATTTATATTTCCTTTGCTTTTGAAAAACGTTTTATACCTTCGAGTGATAATGAAATTCAATTATAATCCAAACTTTAAATTAGTTTTTCCAGTAATTCATTAAATACTTCTCAAAAGGAGATAACAATTAATTTAATTGAATGAATAGACGATAGAAATATATATCAAATTAGATGAGAAACGGCATAAAAATCAGATTAAATTCACTTATGTTTTGATATATTTATAGTTATTTCGTCAGAGATTGCAATCGATTGTCAAAAAAGTCAACTCAAAAGTCAGAACAGAAGTTAAAAACATTATTTTCGACTCTAATGGGAAGGAAACCCAAAAAATTACTGTTCAACAGTAGAGGACAGGTAGGGAAAGGTGGGAGAAAAAATAGACTTTAATAAAGAATCGTAAGGAATGGCCCATCACTTCTGCAACAACTCATCTTCAGTTGAATTTCCACTCAAAAAGAGAAACAATTTTTCATTTTTATAATAAGAAATATTTGTTGAATTGAATGCCAACTAATTTCAAAGATTTATTAAATAATTATTCACTAAAAATATGAGCAAAACAAAAGTAAAACTACATTTTTTTTGCCTCAAAAATCATTATCAAAATAAATCCATTTATTAGAACCGAAAAGATTATCATATAATAGATTGAACTGAATTTTATTTAATAATAAAACACTTATAGAAAACCACATAAATTGAGTTCAAATCGGAATACAATTTGAGAGTAAAATACTGTTTTTCTGTAGACTTTGTTCTCTATTCTGTGCTCTCAAATGGATTTCCAAATGAATACCAGAATTAATATTTCATTTTTCTTACACCAGTTATGAAAACGTCTTATAAATAAACAAAAGACTTATATATCATTAGTCGAATGGAAAGGCCATAGAAAAAGGTTGTTTTAATTCAATATAAGTCAAGTCATAAGTTATGAAATTATTTCTAATAAATAATAACTAAAAACTGGAGAAAAGCAGAGTTTGAGTGAAGAGAAAAACTGATTATTATTTAATGCATTGAATTTCATTACATAATCAAAACCAATCATTTATATTGAGCTCAAAAAAAACACAATCTTATGAACAGAGAAGAAATGTATTCATTATTTGAATTTCAAGTTTAAGTTCAAACACATTATTTGCGCTAATTTTCAATTCAAATCCGATTCTTATTTTTTGATTAATTTTCTAATAAATAACTAATTTATGAATCAATCAAACGTCAAATCATTGGCAAAACGATGAGAAACGAGCCCAAGAAAAGTGGATTTTCTGGTTAAATACCCATTGATTTTAGCCAAATATCAACCAAAATAAAAAACTATTCACTCTTTTGGTCGAAGAAACTCCTAATTAGTGATTGAATTAACGCCAGAAAAAAAAACATCAATTTTTTCCAACAAAAAAATTATGATTTGATTCATAGGAGTGAATAAATTAGCGATTTTTTTAGCTCATAATTAGATTAGTTATTGACTCAAACTATCGATAATTTCTTATTTGAATTGACATCAAAATTAAGTAACAAAAGGAGGAACAGCTTATCTCAAACTTAGGAAGAGCTCATCAAAACTGTTTACTCAAAAAATTAGATGAAAACAGTTTTCAAACAAAAATAAGCAAAATATGAATTCAGAGCTAATATTCAGAAATAATTTGTTTGAGAAGAAGACATCTCTCCGTAAATATTGAGCGCAAAGAACGGCACAAAAATTTCCCATTTGATGGCTTCGGGCAATCAGTTCATCAAAAACAGTGCACAAACATTGTCTGACAAATCAGACACACATCAGATCCTAAGAAGAGAAAAATAAATATCTGTTTCTCATGGATCACATCCAAGCAATCGCTCCGAAAGATGTCTTTGTTATTATCCAAAACATACTGTATTTTAGACAAAAAATTTCACATCATTTCAAAAATACCCAAAAATCAAGTAAATCGATGGCAAACGCAGTAATTTTTGGGCCAATTTGCTGAACTTATGGATAGCCTTCAATAGCCTGAGCCCTTGTTCTTCCCCTTAAGCCAAATGGGAATACATTTCTCCAATTTTTCATACGTAATGTTATGTAAAATCAAATTCATTGTTCACTTCGAAGGCAAATATCGGTTGAAAAGAATAAATTCGAGTAAAACTCAGTTTCTTTTACACTAATGAACAATAAGTAAACTTTGTTTTTATGGTTTGTTTGAAAAACTTAATAAAGAATTTGCTTTTTTTATAAGAAATAAGTTTTAATAGGATATTCACCATTAATTTTATTGCTATTACATTGACCTGGATCAGTCTCTATTGAAATACAGGCACTCAATGATGGGATTAAATTTCTAGACAAACATTAATCTCAGATCATTAGATCAATTCCAAGAGAACTTCAATCAAAGTCTTATCCGAAATATAAATTAATTGTGTATTCAATCGATAAAAACACAATTAAAGCGATTGAAGTCCAAAATTGAGTCCAAAATTGAAAAAAGGATTTCAATAAAATTGAAAAATCAAATTCAAGTCACGTTTCGGGACAAGTGATGCAAAACCTATTCTGGGCTCTAATATACAGTTTCAGTGATATATTCTCCGATCATATTATACCTAATTCTCGATTCTTTACACAAAAGAGTTCGGATGGAGAGGGAGTAGAGAGGAGTGGGCTTTCAATAAGAACTGTGGGCACAGAGAAAAAAACGTTAAGTCAGTATTTCTGGGTATTGAGTGGCCATCACTTTGTGTCAAACATTTGAAGAATAGGAGAAATGAGTTTTTTGACGACTTGTGATATCAATGGCTATACTTCTAACAAATGCCAAATGCATTATGCATTACAACGATGTTTATACCATTGATTGTGTGCAACAGAGGACTGACCAAAATTGGCACTCAGAACAACACAAAACGCAAAGAACAACAGTCGACAATTCAATGCATACACTCTTCGTAGGGATGGAAGGGATGACTGCCAGCTCTGAATGAGTTCGCAATCAATTTCCAATTCTTTGAGCCCTTCAGTTGATTTCAAAATGGATTTAATTTCGTTTTTTAGAAATCTCTCTCTCAGTCACTCCCTCTCTGTCTATCCCTTTCCCTCTCTTTTGAGCGAAAAAAAAAATTTTGTAAAAACCTTTTGATTGAAAAATAGTTTGATTTCAAAGTCAAAGCAATCGATGAAAAATTGTTAGAAATATTTGAAGTGAAAGAAAGATCTAAATCAGAGTCAATCAGAGGCTGTGCCAGTATAACAGCCCCAAAAAAACTGCTATCAATTGATTGAAACGCTATCACAGACATAATGGTCAGCGAAATGGTTGGCAAAGAATCGCTGTTATTCTTCACTCAACACAAGAGAGCAGACATTGAGTGAAGACTCTGAAGAGTGTAGTCAACGATCAGTACTTCTGTTCGCAATTCAATTCAATTTAATTTAATTTTCGTTGCATTCAATACAACACTTATATAACAGTTCCCTTCTATTCCGTCCATTCCTCTACTTCTCCACTATTTTTTTGCTTTAACTCTGATTTCATTCTTTAAGTATTGGTTTAAGAAATAGTGACTGACTTTTTGGTAGTCGTTTGTCAGCCTTTTCGACAATTCTATTAGATTTCTCTCTCTTATTACGGAAACTACTGGTGCTCTGGCTTTCTGGTTAAGTGCTGCGCCTCTTATAAGACTAGTGTCGAGGAATGATCCACTGATTGAACCACTGAAATGGTAATGTGTCGGTCCGCACAACAACACTAACCAAACGCCTAACACCAGTGCAATACAATTGGGAAAGCCTTTCAAAAAGTAAAGCCAACTCTAATATTACGGCCGCATCTGTCGCACCACAATATCTACCAAATATTGTATAAGAAGTAACAGTTAGAGCACAGGCTCTGCTGCACACATACATCACTCAGGATTCTGGCGGCAACTTATATATCAAAGCGTATTATATTTGATATTATATTTTGAGCCAAAAATTAAATTTGTTTTCTTATTATACAAAATATTATATAACAAATCGATTAAAAAGAGAGCCAACAAAATATGTTTGCATATGTTTTGCACGTAATATAGATGTTGTGCCAAATGTTGAGCACAGATTTCAATCTCTTATATAACGTATGAATTAATATATTATATTCCGGTTTCAGAATTGTATGAAAATTTGGAGTAAAAACCAAATTAAAACCAAAAGAGAAATAAAAGTCCCGTTTTTTGAATGAGATTTGACTCAAATTTTTCACTAAATTTTTAGATTTTGTTCAAAAAGATATGAGAATTGTGTTCCTCATGAAAGAGAGAGTGGGATATAAAAGGAGTAATTTGTGATAATTTTTCACATTTTTATCTCAATTATTAATCGGAAAACATTTTCATTGAGAAAAATTTGATTATTTTGTTCACCAAAAACACCAATTGAAAGGCCGTTGAAAAACATCCCAAATGTGAGAATCCATTTATTATTGAAAAATAGGTTGTTTTCGAAGATATCATCGGATTTAAGGCCTTTTAATGAGAAATAATAAAAACACTTCAACTAAAGGGCAGCCAATTTCGGGGACACACCTAATGAGTGGAGATTCAAACCATTGATTTAAAACAAAACCTCAAAAATCATTTCGATATCAGAATTGGTTCATCTCTTCCAGAGCCTGAACCACAGCTGGGTTTTGGCTCACATTTTTGTGGTGCTTTACAAGAATCAAATACTCTTTGATTATACGATTTATTATTAAATTATTCAATTGATTCATACAAACAGTTTGAAAGTACAGCTTATCTGTCAAAACAATTCTTAAATAATTCAAAACACATTTGAAATAATTGATTGCATCGAAAAATATCAGGAATTTTGTTGGAAATCATAAAATCATAAAAACATTTCTCACTCTTCGAGGAAAAGGTTTAATACATTTTTCTGTCGAAAGTTGTAAATCAAAGATAGTTTTGCGTCAAAAACTTTTAATTTATTGTTTGACAGACTTTTTCGGACAAATCTTTTCTAGACTTCAATCTAAGGCTCAGAAAAAAAGGTATTGAAAATGAAATCCAATTTTATGTCTCATTTAATGGAAATTTTTTATATCAAAAATTTTAACCAAAAAAAAAGTATTTTTCAAAAAATCCGATGAAATTCACCAAAAATTTTAAAATATTAAACAAAATTCAGGCGAAAAAAGAAATAAATCTTAAGACTAATCATAACTCAATTCCAGTAAAATATTAAATAAAACTGATTTCAGTCCAAAAGAGAAAATTCAAATCTAAACAAAGAAATCCTGAAATCCAATAGAAATTCAAAAAATAGTTTTAAAATACTCTTCAATAAAGTATTGACGAAAATATTAAACATAATAGAGTCTAATGTCTATACAAATAAGTCGGGAAAACATTCAATATCTCATTGAATTGGGCACAACCTCTCAATCATACCAATCGATTCGCATCTATTGAAAACATTTGAGAGGAAAGAGAGGGAACCAAAAACTATTCCCTTTCTTCACTCGAATGCCTCCAAAACTACTGAAAAACAGTCTTTTAAAGCGATTCCTCTGAAAATTTACAACAAAATCAAATCAAATAATTTTTATTTTGATTTCTTCTGCAAAAGACTTCACAAAAAAAAACTCATTCATTGAATTGATTTTCAACTGATTTCCAATTTTGAGCCCAAAATACAAGAAATTGTTTGACAAAAGTCGAGACTACACTACAATTGCATAACAAACGGACCAAAAGTTTTATGTTTCGGATGAATTGAAAATCAGAAAATAATTGAAATTCTTTAGACCAGTAATGATTGGATTCCCATTCAATTGGTTCCGACAGTTCTCACTATAATAGAGATAATTAGCATTTGATTACAAATATATTTCAATGACTCCGAGCCGTCGATTGCCGTTAACTAACACTCAGACGTGTCTTACAATTGGATCAACAAATACAGGAATTCCTATTCCTTTATTCAGGCGGGGAATAGGCTTTTCAATTAACGGCTCTAAATTCAAATTACAAGAACAGAATTGTATTCAAATTCAAAGGTAATCGAAAGCATAGATAACAAGATTTCGATTAAACTGTTTTTTACAGTTCATTATAGTCTTGCAATAAATCAAACAAATAATAGGAATAAATATTAAATATTGTTCTCAAAGCACAACAAAAGAAAAAACTAATCTTTGAAAATGTTTTCGGATAACAAATCCTGAGCAAAGAAATTGAATTTACGGATTGGTAACCAAAGCCGCCGGTGCCGGCCATTCGCAAATCCAGGCAATTGTTCAAACATTAGAATAGCATTTAATACAATACGAGATAATAAACAAAAATTAAATTTCCGAAAGAGATTGTGTCGGAGTATATACTCAGGGAGAGGGCTATCGGCAGCAAAACGGCCTCAAAAGGAATTACCGAAATATTAAATATAAAAATAAAGAAGATTTACATATATTTTTCAATAGATTATTGTATTTGAAAATCGAGTTTCAGAGAGAGAATAGGGAAGACTATTCCGCGTCAATCCGTGGGAATCAGACAACAAGACAGCCACTGACTTTGAATACGTTTGCCAGCGCTGAGGACTGCCGTTCACTACATCAACGATTGAATGTAATCCCAGCGAAATAGGAAATGTCATTTCAACTGTTCCTACGCTAAGAGTATTAGAAAAATCTGTTGAAAACATTGTAAAAATATTTCAAATAACAGAATTGAATGCTCTTTCCATTCAGTAAAGGGATAACCACGGACTGTGTGTGGGCGACATAAACATCATAATCCTTGATTTATAGCCTCAATTGCATCAAACTGGAAGTGTCACACATTTTAATCATGCTAATTTTATTATCATAGCTCAGGAAAACAGTATAAACATCTAAATAAGCAAAATTATCAACTTATTTATCTAAGCAGTCGCCATAATCTTTTCCAAATTAGATAATGGGGCAATTTATGATCCATCTTGGTTATTCCACTAACTAATTCCAATTTTCAAATTGAAAACACAAAAAGGTTTTTAAAGGGCTTTTCCTCTAATATGTTGTGCTCTTCGACAAAAATCATTCGATTTTTCTGTTCATTTCGATTGCACTCAACTGTAGCCGACATTTGTGACCTCAAACTGAGTCAGTGCTCTACAGCCAACTCCTTTAGCATCAATATTGAGTGTATTCTGTGCGACACTAATGTTAAATATGTTAATGTGTTTCACATTTTTTTTTGTGAATCGGCTTTACTTCTAACGAAAGTCGAGGCAAACCTTTTTTTTCTGCAAACAATCTCTCGACACAACTCTTTTGGGGCTTTGAATCAGAGCTCAAGTCATTCATTCATTCATTGAATTTGTTTTGCAATGAGTTTTGTAAATATATTTATTTGATATTCAAATAGGATATGCAAAACATGACAACAAATTAGTGGACGACAGCCAAAGCAGTGCCAACTGTTTTTCAAACATCGGATCAGCAATTGTTTAGACTCTTCTCTTCGCTTATAATTCAATTCACACAAAAAACAGGACTTAAATTGCAATTTGAATTGAATTCAATGTTTTTATGCCATTCATTGGCTCTATTGTCAAAACTTTTTGAATCCAAACTTTACTATTCATTAGAGACGTGTTTAGACTGAATTCAATTCATTTCAATTTGTGTTTATTCTAATTATAGACTAAACAAATAGTCAAACAAATAGACGAATAAATAGCAAATTAGTTAATAATAATAATAATTCAAAATCAAATCCAATTGAAAATCATTTTCCAATAATAATAATAACTGTTTTGAAACTACACTTCACTTAAATAAAAGAATTGATTTATAAAAAACAAATTAATTCAAAAACTCAATGAAATACTCGACGCACAGAATAAGAGGTCTACTTTGAAAAAGATCCGGAAGTTTTCCTATTTATTCGGGTGTTTTGTGAGCGAAAAGAATGAAAACTTTATACTTTTCAAATCAAATAATGGATTTCACACAAGTTTTGGGACTTAACTGGAGAGGGACTGAGAGGAGAAAACTATGCAATGATTTATATTCACCCGTATATCAGGACTCGTAAAAAATAGTCTCAAAAGAAAATATAATTTGAAAACTCTTTTATATAACAATTTATTAGTGGAGAAGAAAAACGTTTGAATAAAATGGATTATTTGTAATAAAAAGTTTAACAAATTATTTTCATATAACAAAAGCTGTGCTTTTTATAGACCAGGATATGATCAAGATAGCCAAGAGCGAGGACAGGGCCTAAAGCATCTATTTAAGTGTCTAATAAAACCTTATCTCGAAAGATAAAAGTCGAAGAAAATAGATTTTTAGGCAAAAAATCACCAAAAACCTTATGGGAAGGTTCAGCTACCCCTTGGCTACTCCTGACTTTCTCTCAATTGTAATGGGAGTCATGCTTTTAAAGCTATCGAACAAAACACTATTCCTATTCATTATTAAAATATTAAGATTAAAATTCTTGATAAGAGTCCAAAAGCCATGAAAAGAGTGGATAAAATTTATGCCAAAAATCGTTTGCAAATCATAATTAAAAATCCTAACCAATAGACTGAGAAAAACACATGAAATCCGGTGTTAAACCCAATAATTTTCTGGCAGACAATACCTACCATTAAGAGGAGAGGAATTCCCGCAAAGTTATGACACTAATCGTCAAAAATTAAAAGATTAATACAGAAAACACTTCCAATGGATTTTAAATTCAAATTTTCTGCCAAAAAGAGCGAAAAAAAATATTAATTTAATTAAATATTTTTCATATATTTTTCAACACAAAACTCGGGATTAAAATTAATTATATAAATAGTAATACAAATCTGTGGGCAAAACAACAAATAATTTATTCATAGAATAAATCACGTTTAAAGCCATTGCCATTGCAGGGTATTTATGGCTATTAGCAGCCAAAACAAATGAATAACTATAGAAAACCATCAAGATTAGCAAGGTGGTCGTGAAATACAGATTTATGGCCGGCCACCTAGATTGAAATTGTCCAAATCCATCAAAGCATCTAAACTAAGCATAACCCAGTTATTAGATAATGTGTTTTATTGTAATTTAATGCAAAACTAAAGCCAATGAAAACTAATCATAATCTGAATCAGTTAATCTATTTCTCAAATTTGAACCTTGCTTATATTGCTTATATATTGCTTATATATCTGATATATTGCTAATTTGTTGCTATCATTTTGGGTGAATTAGATAAATGAGTTGCTCTATTGAAACGAGTGTTTAGATAAATTGCTCGCTCAGATCGAGTTTACCGATTTCCAGTTCGACGTCCAGATCAGTTGCCTACCATTCCCTGCCATTCCTTACGCCCTATTATTTATCTAAAGCCCACACAACGCAACACAACATATCTTAAGCACAGAATAAACTGAAAAATTCTTAATCAAAACCTTAACGAAGAGCAGAGAAGTGAAGATTAAATAGCAATCAATACATAACTAGTATTTAACCTTTGCTTAAAAACTTAGGCGAAAAGAGAGGGGCCGACCGTCAAAACCACTCATACTCTCCGAGGAGGCCAACAGAGATCTCAAGTGTTCTTTTCGCAGGTTGTGCTACACTATCGTATAAGAGAAGAAAAATCTCTTATTTTGATTGCCATTTATCTGAGACAACATAGGAGTCGACACATAGAGTACTGAAATCCGTATTTTTCTACTCATTCTTATCCATTGCTATCCATTGCCTCTCCTTTTCTGTTGCTTTACTACCACTTAATGGAAGCGATAATTACTTTTGATATCAAATGAGAGGCCATTAATGAAAAACTCGTTGACTTATCAGCTAATTGTTGGTCTGACAAAAGCAATCCATTTATTTGGGCACTTCATACGGGTATAACGAGTGGATGGCCTACTAGTATAACACAACCATAACATGCCTTATCTCGCATATGACTATCATTACACTTAAACAGAACCAGATTAAACAGTTTCAAGTGTTAAACACCACAATTGTGTGCCACAAAGTCTGTACCAGAAATCAAAATCTCCTTATATTTCATATAATCAAAGATTGATTTCCACCCAAAACCCAAAAAGACTCAAAAGTTCAGTCAATTTCCAAGAATTCATATAAATTTTTTTGAGGAATAGGAGAAAGAGTAAACAGTTTTCAGATGTTTTTAAAGGGAGTAATGAAACCATTTTTTCAATGAATGGCAAAAAACATGAAAATTATTTGAAATATTTGAGATTATGTGTAGATTTGTGTGTAATAGTTGACTAAAAAGTAAAAAGTATAGTATTTCCAAAAAATTCCTCTCAATCTGATGGCACAGGAATTCAAATACCAGTGATATATGGTGTGCTATGTTTTGGCAGTCAATCCAACAGATCTGTACTAAAAAGCAATAACTTTAAACCATTTTAATGCCAAAACACCAGAAATGCGTGGATTTATAGCTCTAATAATTACAACAAAATAATAGTCAAAACAAAAATAGAAAAATATTTTGATTTTCAGACCAAAACTCCGAATAAACGGAGAAAAACATAACAAAAATTAAAAGAAGTTTTAATTCAAACGAAAAATATATTTGAAAAACACTTCTAATCAGTCTTTGGATTCATTAATTTCAGTGAATTATTAAATGAATTTTTATTTTTAATTTATCGCTGAAAATGAATTAAGATATGACTGAATCCTGAGCCAAAACACATACATTATATACTCTGTTATTCTGTGCAAATATGATTGGAGTCCTTCCACATCCAAATCCAGTACCAAAAGAGAAAAAACAAAAAAATCTATTCAGCAATTGATTCAAGTGTTTAAACACCGGAGAAAAACCAACAAAAAAGATTAAATACATATTTTGTAACTGCGATAACACGAATATTTCATTTGAAAACTGCAAAATTCGTGGTTTAGTGTAAAAGAATTACATTATGGCTCAGATTGAAAGCGAAATAATGAACAAAAGTTTAGCAATAATTCATATTTGAGGCAAAAATTTATCTGAAAACGCAGTACAAGAGCACCAAAAAGAAGAGGAAAGAGTGAGAAAACAGTCATTCATTTTATTTAGCTGTAAATCAACTGAAATTATGCAAAATCACGAACAGTCTCTCAAAGAGTTATTATACCCGAGCAGAGGCCCTCACACAACAAAAAAAAGCCTGAGCTCTAAATCTCCAGAATGTGTTGAAATGTTATTTATTTAAGTATTCATTTGAAAAACTTCTTGTTTTAAGTGCGAAAAGTCTCAGACTTTAGTGAAAACTTTGTGCAAAATCTGTATTAAATAGCATTTCATTTCATTTGATTTGATTCTGTGCGAAATGAGTGCATGAAATCCAAACGTAAACAAAGTATTACATAAATAATGAATCGCAAAGAATCCGAAGAATAGAGACCATAATAGAGGAGAAGAATAACACAATTATTGGCATAAAATCGCATTTAAATGAATGACACGTTTTCTGAGGAAACACTCGAGAAGTGACTCAACGCTAAAATTTGTGTCCAAATATTGCAGAAGAATAACAAAGGAATTGCATCAGAATCAACAACGAGAGGGAGAGCCAGAGAAAGGGAAGCCTAACATGAATTCTAACGGAAGGAATCGACAAAAATTGAAACATTTTAAAGAAAGTACACAAAAATTGAGTGATTTTTTCCCTTAAAAAACATTTTGCAGACAAAACAGCTTCTGTTCACAAATCAGTAGTTCCTTAACGAGTGGTAAATACGATACCCGGTGTCAGTCTGGCTATCATTTGCTGATTTTTTACGATTGTCTGAACTCAGGTATAAATTTAATGATAGTTTTCGAGTTTGAAAAATAAGATTTCTCTCGTCTTAAGTATTGAATCTAATGATGAGGGGAACAGCACAACAGCACAGACAACATTAGCACTGGTCTGCACCACTAAAGCGCTAAAGTAGGTGCTAAGGAAGGCTGAGGCAGACCAACGAAATAATGATATTTTAAATGACTTCACTTTTTTATTGAAAAATTCAATATTCATTGCCTTTGTTTCAGAGGTATTCAGAGGTAAAGGGAGGGTAAAGACAACACCAAAAGTCAGATACAAAACAACAAAACACATAATAAATAGGAAAAAACCGAACAAAACAATCATCAAAAACAAGTTGAACAGAACGGATGCTATCGTTGATAATAGCACAGGTATTCACGACTTTTTTCACTGCAATTATTATGGACGAGTACTGGCAAAGTGATAATTAGCAGTCGTTTCCAGTTGGACTGCCAGCCCCCAGTCCTATCTAACACATTAAGCCTACTGTCCTTTACTTTAAACAAAGCGTTAGACTTCTAATGACTTTCAATATATCATAAAATATGTATTTTGTCGAACAATTCATACGAATTAACAAAAGTGAGAACATTTGGTCCTCGAGTTCACGGATTTTTACTGTAATAAGAGTTTTCAAAATAAAAACCCACTAATGATGAGCGAAAACTCCTTCAGTGATATCGAATCGAGCAAAACATTAACCTTGCAATTGCTATAACCTGACAAAACATAAGGCAAACTCAGGCCTAAAGTGGGAGAAAACAATAGAAAAGGATATAAACAATAATTAAAACCATTTTCTCATTTCTATATAGAATTCAATCGAAAACAATATTACTATTTCTCACATCACTCAGGAGTGGAAGGAAGAGGGAGAGGGAGGCTTATGATATGAGATCAGAAAAGCTCAGGCAAATAGATAAGTCATATGACAGCAATAATCTACAAATGAGAAGAAATAGACGTTTTATACGTCACGCATCGGATGTCATGCAAAGACAGGATGAGATAATTTTGATTAAATTATACCGAAAACTATTTCGCAAAAAGTGTTGCCTTAAAAAAGAAGACGTTTTGGGCTAAGGTTTGTGCTGTTAGGCTGTGCTAAACACTCATTTTTCATGTGATATGTGTCCCAAACGTTTATTGTCACGTCTTTTGGGTTTTGTTTTTCTTAATGAAATTTTTTTGAATTAAAAAAATATATATAAATAAAGAGAAAAATGAAATTCCATTTAAGACTCGGAGGAATGGATTTCTATTTCAAATGGAAAGCCCTGACAGAGAGGAAGAGGAGAGGGATTCGGACTGAAGACGTGATAAATGAGAGTTTGAAAAAAAACAATTTATAAAAACGATTTTAATTTTCTTAGTCTTTGGTTTTGAGTCGAAAAATCATTTTCACGGAAAACAACAAAACTATGAAAACATTTAATAGTTTTATATCTGATATCAATTCTAACGCAAACTTTTTGATGGATTTCAAGCGCTTCCGAAACGAAAAACATTTTAATTATTATTTATTTTTCTGACAAATAATTAATCAGAAGTTTCTTTAAATTGAATTTAATGGCTATTCCTCTGGAACTCAGGGCTCTAATGGCAAGAACTGAGCCAATGGTTTGTTTGCTTTGAAACATCATTTGTTTCATTTCAGACGTGAATTATTTGTTTAAATAATTTTCAGTTCAAATGATTTGAAATTATATTAGGATTCAAACAAATCCTCTTCTCTTCAAAACGCTTTGAATTGAATATTATTTTTAATGCATTTTTCAGTTTTGAGTTTAAGTATGCGATCACTCATCCACTGAATAACACAATCAGTCTTTGGATATGAGATACAGAAAGAGTCGTTTGAAAACATGAATACTATTAATAATAATTTCCATTCATTTTGATTATGAATTCTTTGGGATTCAATTTCGGGGCACTCAGTCGGCCACTGATATCGCACAGAATGGGAATAACAAGAAATACTATTGATTTATGAATTCAATTGCAATCCATTGCCAGAAATGAGAAAAATTTTCTTCTTATATAACAAGAAATTCCAATCCATTAGAGATTTAGACAATTCATTGGAATTGAATACCAAATGAAATATTCTAAACACAAATGACTTTGAAATTCTCAATAAGGAAAAGAAAACATTAATATCGAGATATAATACAAATATTTTTAGTTCAGGAAAAAAAATAAAAACATATAATGAGTTGAAGACATAAAACAAATTCCTTCTCCAGAAGCCATGAATTGCAAGCAATTTATGGAAATGTTTATTGATTTCTGCAAATCATAAAAATTCAAATCAATTGCTGAGTATATCCTTCGACTCAAAAATCATTAACAAATTTAGAGAACAATACAACTATTATTGCATTCAATTTGGGTTTCATTTACTGTGAAATTAAAGTATGAAAAACCTAAACAACAAAAACTAATGAATGACTGAATGACTACTGAATTGGATTTAATTAACAATTTTTATTTCAACTCATATTTAAAGTAATTTCCCATAAAATGATTTTAAGATAACTCTAATAAAACATTCAAATAAGGAATGAAATCCAAAAAAGGAAGAGAGAGGGAGAGAGAGAGAGAGAGAGAGAGAG
>JAQIXD010001332.1:0-15783 GCA_034699985.1 Minunthozetes semirufus
TATTATTTATTAGTTATTCGCGACTTTTAAGTTTACTATTGGATTAATAATTATAAAATTACAGTTTCATAAAATAACTAATTTTTTTGGACTGACGAGTGTTTGTCTTCGAGTCCTGGTTCGAACCCACTCCTCACCACTTTTTATTTTTACTTTTTCAATACTAAATGAAGTATATGTGAACGAACATGGTAAAATAAGAAAGAAAAGAAGAATCGCGATCAGTTAAATTAAATTCAATCAATTAAATAATCAAAAATCTTCGTTTTGTCGTTGATCTTCAGCGCTTAGTTCATCTAAGATGTCATTAACTTGAATGTATGGAGTTATCCTGCACATTTTTGATCTCATTTTGACGATTATCTCGATAATAGACCACTAAATCAATTAAAATTCAGATAAAAACCAGTGTTTTGACGAATGAGTGAAACCATGTGTTTATTGTTTACAAACAAAACCCAAAAGTGATGTAAAGTAAGGGATTGTTATCTCATTCACAGAAAAACAGAAACTTTTATTATAGCCGTTGCCATATCCAAGTGATAGTCTGCAACTTTAGTACGAAAAGTGTACTGGAGTACTGACGGTGGCTTTACCGTCAATTCCAAATGTTACGCTGAATTCAATCGGTACTAAAATGCGTTTGTTTATCACTTGGATATGGCAACGGCTATAAATCCTTCGATAATTCAAAGGAAATACAATTGAAATGAATTTTAAAACAAATTATATTACTTTATAATCAATTATAATATGCACACAATATATAGACTATATATAGAACCGTTGGTTTTCCTTTTGATGGATTTAATTTTTAAAAATAATTTAAGTAAAGTCATTTTAAATTGGTCTAATAATTAATCTTTATTTTCCATGTCAATTAATTTGAGGAAGAAGAGTGCCATAAACGAAATTATCTATTAATAAATTTAATTGAATTAAGTTATCAAGTTATAATCGGAAACAAATTAAGACTTACCTCATAGCATCTGAAGTAATTAATTGTGAATAACTGCCCGCAGGAAAAGCCAACATTTTTCTGAGCAATTCTTTGAATCAAGGATAGTATCTAGGTAAATTGAACAATAAATATCCAGAACATACAAAAACGTATAAAACTATCCATACCTTAAATTTGGTGTTAAGTTTGGTTGCGTTTCTTATCTTAAGATTTCTGTTAACTCCTGAGCAATCAATGAATAGTTTATTAATTACTTCATACGAATGGTTGGCCACAGAATTAACCGAAGATAATGTGTTTAATACAAGACAAAGGAATAGAGACAAGTATATGAATATGCATAAGAAGGCCATCTTATAAACAATAGTAAGTTTTACAAAGAATGCACAGAATAAGACGAAAACTGTGATAGAGCCAAATGTTAGCCAAAATGACAATAAATACTTTGACCAGAATATTGTGTTGTATTCATTGATTTCGGCATAAATTTGGTGATATTTCTGAATAATTCTTCGGATGTTTTCATACCGATTGACTTCAATCGCATGAATCACTTGATTGTCCACTGATCTGATCTTCGCCTTCAAGTAATAGCAAATCAAATAGAGATAAACCATTTGATAGAAGAGGAAGGAATAACCGAATAGAATGATTAAATCAAAGAATAAAGAGTTCGGAATCGCAAACAAAATTATCTCTTTTAATGTGAATTTGATTGCAAGAGGATAAAAGTTGATGAGAAAGAGAAGCACCATGGCGTATTTATAAATGAAAAAGTCCACGAATTTGAATAACAGGTCTGTCCTTCGAATCAGTGTTTTAATTGTCTTCTGGTCTGTGAGGCCAACACTTATCGGAGGTATTGTTCCCGAAATCATTTGAAACACTCGAAGGAATGTCGGTTTATATCCTTTCCTATGATTACTGTAATAAATGAACTGGGTGCAAATTATCAATGCTACGAAGAGAACCAGAGCGCTGTTAACCACTTTTCGCATTTTTATGTAATAACCGAAATCACCCAAAACTTTGAAGATGAAGGGCTCGTCTTCTGAAGAGATCAGAAGTATTATATTCTTAATTAAATGAATCGAATTTATGGTTAATATGACTATCGGTTTGAATAAGAAATTCCTTCGTTTTTCATCACTTATTGGAGTAAAAGACAAACCATTTCTATAGAGATGTTTGTCCGCACTCTTCACCACTAAAATAGCAGGTATTGTCTGCTCAGGAGAAATGTTGATGCTCATTTTCTTATAGATGCTGGATCAATCTTGTTTAGTTTGTCTATTTAAAGGAATAACAAAGGAAAGTTATATTGCATTAATAGTTATAGATCTGTATTATAAGATGATGAATTTTATTTGTTTAATAAATGAACTTGAATACTTTTATAATTTTTAAGAAAGAAAAAAAAACTTTGCAATGTCAATATTAAAATTGTTTTAATGGGTAGGTTTCACAATTTAAATGTATATTAAATGGATAGTTTTAAAAATAATTTCATAAAATAGGTTATTTTAAACGAATTACTAGACTGGAAATTTTCTGTATAATAAAACTCATTAAATGATCATGTAAGAAATTCTCAAGAAAAATAAGAATAAGTTTATTCAAACGATAAAATAATTTTAATTATTTTGATTCAATTAATAAAACAAGATAAGATATAATCCTAAATTGAAAACATATTGTTTTAGGTCATTAAAGCCAAATAATAATAAGTTTATTTGCATGCTACAATTACGTGCGCCAATTCATCAGTGGAAAAAAATCATATTTTTACCATTAAAACTCATTAAGTAGATTTAATAATTAAATGAGGTAAAATTTAAAATAAACTTTGTTAATTAATTTTATAAAAATTACATGGAAAATTTTTATTCGATTTAAAACTCTAAACTTCTTTTTCCACTAGTTCCATTAATTTAAGAAATAAAATCACCAATAGAACAATGATCTGGAAAATAAATATATCCAATAAAATATCGTTAAATTTATTGAACAATTACTTCATAACATCGAAAGTAATTAATAGTGAATAACTTCCAACACGTAAATCCCACTTTCTTTGCCGCCAATCTCTCACAGAGTACCAGCAACTTTTGAAAAAAGCAAACAATTTGAGTATTATCATGATAATTTACCTTTTTCTTTTAGAATAAATAATTTACCTTTAGTTTCATGGCTACTCTACCATTGTATCTAATATAACCGCTTCTATGAATTCCTGAATAATTAATAATCAATTCATTTACCACTTTATGTGACTCAAAGGTAAGTAAACTGACTGAAGAAGTGGTAAAAATGACAATTCCGAAGATTATGGTCAAATAAGATGTCATATAAGCCCAGAGCAACTTATAAATGAGAGGTATCTTGGTGAAAAGTATTACAACCAGTAAAAACACTATTAATGAGCCATTTGTCAGCCAAAACATCAGCATAAACTTCGACCAAAAAGAAGAGTTATATTCATTGATCTCACGAATGATACCATCGTATGAGCGAAGAAAGGATTTGATACAATTGTATCGATTGAATGCAATCGCGTGAATCACTTGTCTGTTAATTGATCTGATCTTTTCCTTGAGATAATAGCAGATCAAATAGAGATAAACCACTTTATACAAGAAGAAGGTATAACTATAGAGAATGAAGAACTCGAATAACAAAGTGTTGGGAATCCCGAAGAATAACAAATCATTTAAAGACAAATTCATTGCCAGCGGAACGAAATAAATGCCAAAAATCACTAATAAAACGATTTTTAGGAAATACTTAATGAAATTAAACAGAAATCGAGTCCTTCCCACAAATGCCAAGATTACCCTCTCCTCCCAAAGTCCAACACTTTTCGGAGGAATTTTTCCCGAAACCATTTGGAAGACACGAAGAAATGTCGGATAATTTCCAACTTTGTAGTTATAGTAGTAAATTAACTGGGTGCTAATAGCCAGGACATTGAAGTAGTTGACAGCCATGTTTGTGATCTGTCTCATTTTGATGAAGTGTCCAAAATCACCCAAAACTACAAAAACAAAGGGATTGTCTTCGGGTATGAAAACTAATGAATAAGATTTGATGCATTGAAGCCATAGAACAGTGAATATGACTATCGGTTTGAATAAGAAATTTCTTCGCTTTTCATCACTTATTGGAGTAAAAGACAAACCATTTCTATACAAATGATTGGCCGCACTCTTCACCACTAAATTAACGGGTATTTTGCAACCTGGATCCATTTCCAATGAATGTTTGTTTTATTCAATTTTCTTAATATAAAACAATTCATACATTATTTGATGTTTAATTATCTATTTTAGTTAAGTCTAGTATTTTTATGTTGAAATACTAGATAATTAAGCAATAATTCAATTAAGTATTCGTGGAATACATTACGAAATATTCATTCAAAGCAAAACAAAAATTAATTGATTTCGCGTGTAAACCTGTTTTATTAAGATTTTCCTAAGATTTTTATTCCACCATTATTTTATATTTTTCATACTTGTAAATAAATATTAATAAACACAATAAAATATTTCCAAAAATCACCCATTATAAAAAATGTATTGATTTAAAACTTTAAGTTACGGTTCATCATAATTATCTATGAATTTAAAAAACAAATATATGTATTTATGATACTAGTACATTATGTACCCAATTCTTATTTATTTACTTTATAAGCAATTTAATGGTTATTTAAATTACAAGAATATTCTTTGTTTTTGGAATAAAGTAGTTTTTTTTAAAGAAAGATTGCATTTAATATTGAAACAAATTTTTTGGAAAATTTTCAATGAAGTTTAATAACGATTAGAATTTTTTTCAAAATTTTAAGTAAGGTTAACTTTATATTTGAAGGCAAAATTATTTTGACTTCACGATAGGATTTATTAATAATTGTAAATATGAAGTAACTTTGTCTTTCTTCAAATGATTTTATTGTTAATTAATTTTTAACTTAGATTATGGTTACGATGACCCCTCCTATTCTGGAAATATTCAGGTGTTGTTTATTAATTTATTAATATAATTGATTATCAAATATGTTTTCAAAGATGAAAAGTTGTGAAAGCCTTAAGAATTATTGAACTTGAGTGAATTAAAATATTGTGATTCACAATATAAAAATCATTAATCATGCTTTTTTGTGTAATAATTTTACTATTTTTAGTTTACAAGATTAAATAATTTATACGGCTTTCGCACACAATGTAATTAATCAGACACATTGTTTTCGCATTCTGGTTGTGAACTCCCATAAAGCAAATCACAAACTAAACCCAAGAACCTCTCAATTATTAGCTATGGATCCAAACAAACTGATTGACAATACTTTAATAGTAAAATCTGCGGACAAACATTTGTATAGAATTGGATTAACTTTTACTCCAATAAGTGATGAAAAGCGAAGGAATTTCTTATTCAAACCGATCGTCATATTCACTGTTTTATGGCTGACATTAATTAAATCAATTTTATCGGGTCTCACTCCCGAAAAGTATACCTGGCTTTTCATAATTCTGGCTGATTTTGGTCATTTCGTCAAAATGAGAAAGATTACAAATATGGCAATGATTTCATTGAGCTCTCTATCGTGTGGCACCCAGATCATCTATTATTTAAATCATATAAATGATGAAAACCCCACTTTCCTTCGAGTGTTTCAGATGATGTCGGGTTCAGTTACCCCAAGAAGTGTTGGTCTGACAGACGAGAAGACAATTCGTGCTCTAATTCAAAGAAGTAAACTATTGTTCAAAACAATCGATATTTTCATCTATTATTACGCTTTGGAACTGCTTTTCCTTATTTATGTCTACCCTTTGGTAACAAATTTGAATCAAAAACAACTCATTTTGTATGGAATACCAAACTTATTATTGTGGGAACTGTTCTTCTTATTCACGTATAGTTTCCTATTTAATCAAATGGTTTATCTCTATTTGATTTGCTATTACTTGAAGGCAAAGATCAGATCCATTGACAATGAATTGGTAAAAATGATTGAAGACAATCGATGCCAAAATGTTCGACAAATGATCCAAAATTATCACCAAATTTACGCCGAAATCAGTGAATACAACAAAACCTTTTGGTCTAAATATTTGTTCATATTTTGGCTGACTTTAGGAAATATAATTGTTTTCGCGATTACTATGTTTTTCTTCGCCGAACAGTCGATTATATACAAGATCATTTTACCAATCATTATATCCTATTTGTCGGCCATCTTTACAATCGTCACATTCACTACTTCTTCAGTCAATTCTGTGGCAAATAATTCGTACAAAACATTGAATTCATTTTACATTAATTACTCGATTTCACAGAATAAGAAGTTTGTGATTATGGGTCGACTCCGGGTCAAAATGAAGGCATTTATTACCATTTGATAATTTTTCATGAATTTCCTCTCATATACCCTCTCTTTCAATCAGTTATTATCTCTTAATGAAAAGATGGCTGAGAAAAGGGTTGGCTTTTCGTGTTTGGATTTATTCACAATTAACTATTTCAAATGCTACGAAGTGAGTATCATGCTTATTTATTTGAATTTTCTAATAATTATCTGATTTGTGGAATAGATTATCATTACAATGGGGCTCCTTTTACTCAAAATGTTTGAGCTTGCTAAATAAGCTGGGAAATGATTATTATTTTTGATTCTAATTATATTTTAAGCTAGCAGCAATGAATTTTGTTAAACTAGGTTGTCATTTACTAATCTATATTGAAGTATGGCTTCTATTTAAAAATAAATGTCCAATTATGCAGGATATTAATCGTTACTTTTATAGATCAATAGTTTAATAGTTTTGTCAAAATAAAATTTCCAAATAAACCTGGTCACAAATTATATTTGAAAATAATTCAGAAAATCATGTTTTAAATTACTCATTTTCATTTCTTAATAATAATAATAATTATCAACGTTACGCAAATGTGCATTTTAGATTGCTTAATTAAGTTTTCAAAACTTTGGATCAAATTATATTAAAAATTGTTTTTCGGAAAATATTAATATTAAACTTCATATCAAAAGAAAGGTATAAGAAATTATCTCGAATAATATTCAGGGTTCTGAAAATAACTGTAAATAATATCGTAAAAAAACCTTGCTGTAAAATGCTAATTAATTACTGCATATAATTTGTTGTAATGGTGTACTGATATAACATTGGAAACACTACTAATTGATTTATGTCCTAATAATTAATGAAATAATTTTCTAAATATAGACAATACTAGCCTTGCAAACAAAGTTCAAAAAGTTAATTCATTTTACGAAAGTCTAATATTACTTCAAATTCAAACACTTTTCGTCGAATTGTTTTTTATTGAAATTTAAATACCGAAAATTCTCAATAATCACTAAACTTGGATAAAATGGATGTCAATCAAGTTTTACCAAAAGGTTTGGTAATAAAATCTGCGGCAAAACATTTGTATAGAAATGGTTTGACTTTTACTCCAATAAGTGATGAAAAGCGAAGAAATTTCTTATTCAAACCGATAGTCATATTCACTGTCTTTTTGTTGACATTAATTAAGTCATTGATTTCACTCTTAACTCCAGAAGACATGTCTTATGTATTTGTAGTGTTGGGAGACTTCGGCCACTTTACCAAAATGGGAAAAGTACTCAACACCGCTACCATTCTGTTCGATATTGGACTGAACTTTTCCACTCAACTCATCTATTACTCCAATTATAAAACTGGTAATAAACTGACTTTCCTTCGGTTATTTAAGGTGATGTCCGGTTCGATTACCCCAAAAAGTATTGGTCTGACAGACAAGAAGACAATTCTAACTATAATTCGAAGAACAAATCTATTGTTCAAATTAATTGATGTCTTCAATCGGATCGCATTGATAGGCGTTTTGGGCTTTATTTCGATTCCTTTAATTTCAAGTTTAAATGTCTTTGAATTGATTGTGTTTGGTGTTCCCAATACTGTAATATTTGAATTATATTCACTATTTTCGTATACATTCCTCTTCTATCAATTGGTTTATCTCTATTTGATCTGCTTTTACTCGAAGGCAAAGATAAGATCAGTTGACAATCAAATACTTAATGCAATTAAAGCCAAACAATATTATAATATCCGAAAACTTATTCAAAGCTATCATCAGATTTATAACGAAATCAATGAATACAATCAAAGCTTTTGGTCGAAGTATTTGATGGCCATTTGGGTGACATTTGGATCAGTTCTGGTTATTTGTATATTTGGTTTAATCTACTCTCAGATATCTTTATTCCACAAATTGATCTGGATTTTTACTGTCTCATATTTATTTGGATTTTTCCTAATTATTATTTTCACGATTTCTTCAGTGAATTCTGTGGCAAACAATTCGTATAAATATTTAAACAAATTATTCATTCAATTCTCAGACCTTCAGAAAAAGAGTTACATCAGAAACAACTGGAAAACTAACACAAAATTTAAGGTAATATTCAATAAATGTTTTTATAATTTATTGTTATTCTGTTTTCTCTTCAGTTATTGTCATTAATTGAAAGAAATGGTCAGAAAATAGTAGGATTTACATGTTGGAAGTTATTCACAATTAATTACTCTCGATGCTATGAAGTATTTATTAATTTTATTCAATATTCTCTAATTTATATTTTTAATTTTGTCCAAGATTCTCACGTTTTTGGCACTTTTCTTCCTCAAATTAATCGAAACAATTATCTTCCATAATTTTTACTCATAACGAAAATATTAGTTTGGCTTTTAATTAAAATAAATTTTGCAGGATATTAATCGTTAAATTAATAGATCAATAGTTTAATGGTATTTCGAAATGATCTTGATTGCAATAAAATCTTTTATTTAGAAAATTTTCTTTAAGATTAATCATTTTCATTTCTAATTCATGTAAATGTGATCTTCATATTATTTAATCAAGTTTTAATAGTTTAAAATCAAATTATATTAAAAATCATCCGAAAAATAATTTTTAATCTAAATATAAATTATAAAATTTCAAGTCATTGTAAACGTATAAGAATTTATTTCAAATAAAACGCTATCAATTCTGAGTTAAACAAGGTCTAACAATTTGTTTATACCAAAAATACTCAATAATTTAAAATGAATGAAATCGATATCAACGAAGTTTTACCGAAAGGTTTGGTCATTAAGTCTGCGGCAAAACATTTGTATAGAAATGGTTTGACTTTTACTCCAATAAGTGATGAAAAGCGAAGGAATTTCTTATTCAAACCAATAGTCATATTCAGTGTATTAAGTCTTCAATTAATTAAATCATTAATTTTGGTATTCATTACCGAAAACAATCCATATTTTTTTGTAATGTTTGCTGAGTTCGCTCATTTTATCGGGATGAGAAGAATTGTGCATCTAGCAATCATAAATTTAATTGTTCTGGCAATTTTCACTAAACTTATTTACTTTTATAATCATAAAAGAGGTAATAAACCAATTTTCCTTCGAGTGTTTGAGATGATGTCCGGTACGGTTAGCCCTAAATGTATTTGTAAATGTACGGTTGGCACTCTGACAAACTGACAAACGAGAAGACAATTCTATCACTTATTCGAAGAACTAAAACATTGATCAAAATAATAGATTTCTTCATATATCGCATCGCAATGGTTGGCACTCTTGTAATAATAACATTTCCTTTAATTTCAAATTTGAATTTTATTGAATTGATTGTGTTTGGTATTCCTAATACACTTTTATGTGAATTTTATATTTTAATTTCGTATACATTCCTCTTCTATCAAATGGTTTATCTCTATTTGATCTGCTTTTACTTGAAGTCAAAGATAAGATCAGTTGACAATCAAGTAATTGATGCGATTGAAGCCAAACGATATTATAATATCCAAAAACTTATTCAAACTTATCATCAGATTTACGATGAAATCAATGAATACAACAAAACCTTTTGGTCAAAGTATTTATTACTTATTTGGGTATCATTTGGATCTATTCTTGTTATGGGCTTTTTTATTATAATTTTCACTGAAATGTCTTTATTTTATCGATTGAATTACATATTTGGTGTCTCATATTTGTTCGGAATTTTCCTAATTATTATTTTCACGGTTTCTTCAGTGAATTCTGTGGCAAACAATTCGTATAAATATTTAAACAAATTATTCATTCATTTCTCAGACCTCCAAAAGAAGACTTATATTCGAAACAACTGGAAATTAATCAAAAAATTAAAAGTAATATTCAATTATATTTCGAATATTAATCTTATTTTCTGATAATTCTTTAGTTATTGTCTTTAATTGAAAGAAATGGTAGAAAAGGTGTGGGATTTTCGTGTTGGAAATTATTCACAATTAATTACTTTCGATGTTATGAAGTATGCATTTATTTGAGTAAATTACTTTATATTAATCTTTAATTATGTCCAAGATACTCTCAGTACTGGCATTATTCTTACTTAAATTAATCGAAACAATAATTTTTGGCCTCTGTTTTAATTGTATGTCTGACTGAGTTCACTCATTCATTGATTTACAAAACTCAAGTGGAAAGATGAATATTGTCACGATATATTAAAATTAAATAAATGATTTAACTTACAAAATTTGAATTTTGAATATAATAGCATCATTAATCTTGAAATTTCTTTTCTAAAATTATTTGGAAATTTTATTGCGAAGATATAATTTCTATTTGCTTGAGTACTTAAAAATGATCTGGACAATTGCAGCTTAACAAATATGTCCATTATTAGATCAATATTTTGAAAATAAAATCTCTATAATTAGGGTTTTGCATGCTAATTTTATTTTTAAATTATTTTAATTGCTTTAATTCATAAGTTCATTATTTTAATAGTTATAAAAAGCAAATTCAAATGAAGTATCATGATATCCTGTAATAAATGCTAATGATCAATGTTGAGTAAAGTCAAATAAAATTCAAAATAAAATTAGTAAAATTCAAAAGTAGGGTCAGTTTCATCTGTAAGAGTCAATAAAATAAATTCGAAGAAAATGAAAGCAAATAAAGTATTACCGAAAGGTTTGGTCATAAAGTCTGCGGCAAAACATTTGTATAGAAATGGTTTGTCTTTTACTCCAATAAGTGATGAAAAGCGAAGGAATTTCTTATTCAAACCGATAGTCATATTCACTGTTCTATGGATTCAATGCATTGAATCGTTTACTTTACTCTTCATTCCCGAACACAATCCCTATGTTTTTGTATTATTTGCTGATTTCGCTCATATCTTGGGAATGGGGAAAATTATAAATCTGGCACAATTAGATTTCTTTTGTCTCTCAATCCTTACTCAACTCATTTACTTTTATAATCATAAAACTGGTCATAAACTGGCTTTCCTTCGAGTGTTTGTTTGAGATGATGTCCGGTTCTGTCACACCAAGAAGTATTGGTCTGACAGACGAGAAGACAATTCTAACTCTCATTCGAAGAACTAAATTATTATTCAAATTAATCGATGTCTTCATATATCGCATCGCAATGGTTGTCATTTTTCTAATGATTACATTCCCTTTAATTCAAAATTTGAATGTCTTTGAATTGATTGTGTTTGGTATTCCCAATACTTTATTGTATTTATTGTATGCCTTATATTGTTATACATTCATCTTTTATCAGATGGTTTATCTCTATTTGATCTGTTATTACTTGAAGTGTAAGATAAGATCAGTTGACAATCAAGTAATTCATGCGATTGAAGTCAAACGATATTATAATATCCGAAAACATATTCAAACTTATCATCAGATTTACGATGAAATCAATGAATACAACAAAACCTTTTGGTCGAAGTATTTGCTGGCGATTTGGCTAATATTTGGATCAGTTCTTGTTATTTGTTTATTTGCCATAATTTTCACTGAAATGTCTTTGTTTAACAAAATGAGCTGCTTATTTTCTGTCTCATATTTATTTGGATTTTTCCTGAATATTATTTTCACCGTTTCTTCAGTGAATTCTGTGGCAAACAATTCGTACAAATATTTAAACAAATTATTCATTCATTACTCAGTTCTCCAGAAGAAAAGATATATCAAAAACAACTGGAAATGTTTCACAAAAATTAAGGTAATATTCAATAATTATTTGGATATTAATCTTATTCTTTGTTTATATTCTTTAGTTATTGTCTTTAATCGAAATAAATGGTGAGAAAAGAGTCGGATTTTCGTGTTGGAAGTTATTTACAATCAATTACTTTCGATGTTATGAAGTATGTATTCATTTGACTACTTTATCTTATTTTTAAACTTCAATTTTGTCCAAGATACTCTCAATGTTGGCATTATTCTTTCTCAAATTAATCGAGACAGCAATTTTCCGTCATTCTTAATCATTATGATCATTTTGTTATTAAGAAAATTAATTTTTAAATATTAGTCAAGCGTTTTGTAAAACTTAATTAAAAAGTATTCAGACTTTGGTAGTTGAGTTGAATTAATGATTTTTCAAAAACTGTAATTTTCACGATTTTAAAGTCTAACAAATGTTGTGTTTAACTTTAAAATCGTGAAAATTACAGTTTTTGAAAAGTCATTAAATAAAAAGATATTAAACTAATCTTTGCTTGATATTTGAATCGATTTCATTAAGTTTATGGATCAATATTTTAATCTTATAGTTAATCATATTTTTAAATGATTGTCACAAATTAAAATCTTATATCGAAATCATTATATTGTTAATTAATCATTTTCATTTCTTATCTGAACTTTTTGTAAATGTCCAGGTGCACATTAGATTGTTTAATTGAATTTTTCAAATTTAAAATCAAATTATATTTGAAATGGTTTTTTCAAAATTAAAATATAAATTATAAAACTTCAGGTAATTGGACAGGTATAAGAAATTCTTTAAAACAAAACGCTCATATTTGTGCATTCACCAAGTTCTAAAAATTAGTTTCTACCAAAAACATTCAATATTTTAAAATGAATGAAATGGATATCAATGAAGTTTTACCGAAAGGTTTAGTCATAAAGTCTGCGGCAAAACATTTGTATAGAAATGGTTTGACTTTTACTCCAATAAGTGATGAAAAGCGAAGGAATTTCTTATTCAAACCGATTGTCATATTCACTGTTCTATGGATTCAATGCATTAAATCATTTGTTTTACTCTTCATTCCGGAACACAATCCCTATGTTTTTGTAATATTTGCTGATTTCACTCATTTCTTAGGAATGGGAAAAATTGTTAATCTAGCAATATTATACTTCTTTTGTCTCGCAATTCTTAATCAACTCATTTACTTTCATAATCACAAAAGAGGTAATAAACTGACTTTCCTTCGAGTGTTTCAGATGGTGTCCGGTGAAGTCACCCCTAAAGGTATTGGTCTAACAGACGAGAAGACAATTCTAACTCTCATTCGAAGAACTAAATTATTGTTCAAATTAATCGATGTCTTCATATATCGCTTCGCAATGGTAGCCCTTTTCCTTATGATTACTTTCCCATTAATTCCAAATATGAATGTCATTGAATTGATTGTGTTTGGTATTCCCAATACTTTTTTGTATTTATTGTATGCCTTATTTTCTTATACATTCATCTTCTATCAATTGGTTTATCTCTATTTGATCTGCTATTACTTGAAGGAACAGATAAGAACAATTGATAAACAAGTAATTCTTGCGATTGAATTCAATCGATTTTATAGAATCCGAAGACTTATTCAAACTTATTATCAGATTTACGATGAAATCAATGAATACAATCAAACCTTTTGGTCGAAGTATTTGTTTATTATTTGGCTATCATTTGGATCAGTTCTGGTTATGTGTATATTCACTATAATTTTCGCTCCAATGTCTTTGTTCTACAAATTGAGCTACATTACAACTGTCTCATATTTTTTTGGATTTTTCCTAATTATTATTTTCACGATTTCTTCAGTGAATTCTGTGGCAAACAATTCGTATAAATATTTAAACAAATTATTCATTCATTACTCAGACATTCAGAAGAGAAGATATATCAGAAACAACTGGAAATGTTTCACAAAAATTAAGGTAATATTCAATAATTCTTTGGATAATTTTCTTATTATTTGAATGTATTCTTTAGTTATTGTCTATAATTGAAAGAAATGGTGGAAAAAGAGTGGGATTCACGTGTTGGAAGTTTTTCACAATCAATTACTTCCGTATTTATTTATATATATTAAATTGTTTAAAATTTCAATTTTGTCCAAGATACTCTCAATTATGGCATTATTCTTTCTCAAATTAATCGAGACAACTCTTTCAGTTCATTAAATCATTGCTATAATAATATTTATTTAATTGATTTTCTGTAAAACCTTTCTGGATAATTTAATTTGATATTAAACGTAATTAAATTCAAACTGTTTACAAGTTCAATGTGAATATCAAGCTTAATTTTCTCACATTAATTCTGTTTTTGTAATCGAAAATCTAACAACCAGGACTCATTTACATCATATTATAACCATTAACCATAAATCAATTAATTTTTATTGAAATAACATATATTTGGCCTTCGTTCTTCTATTAATAATTATCATTTTGATAATTTTTCCAAATTAATTAGATTCAAATTAGTTCGTGAAAAACAGTGGAAAAACTTGACAAAATAAGTTTGAATTATTTGCATAAGAATTAATAACGGAATTTATTTTTATATATTTGAATAAACATGCTCAATTTTGCATCATATCCTGATGTTTTTTAGCATTCAATAATTCAATATCTAATTTATTTGAATCAATTCTTACTCACATTTTTCTGTTACATTACTTTTGGCTAAAATTTTTAGATTTGAAACAATAATGAATTCAAACGAAATAATACCCAAAGAATTGGTACTAAAGTCTGCGGCAAAACATTTGTATAGAAATGGTTTGTCTTTTACTCCAATAAGTGATGAAAAGCGAAGAAACTTCTTATTCAAACCGATAGTCATATTCACTGCATTATGGCTTCAATGCATCAAATCATTTGTCTTAGTCTTCATTCCCGAAGAAATGTCTTATGTATTTGTAGTTATGGCAGACTTCGCTCATTTCATCAAAATGAAAAATGTTCTCAATATTGCTATACTTATATTCGGGGCACTACCTATTGGCACTCAACTAATTTATTACTACAATTATAGAAGAGGTAATAAACCAACTTTCATTCGCTTGTTTGAGATGATATCAGGATCTGTTACCCCAAGAAGTATTGGACTCTCACATGAGAAGACAATTAAAACTCTTATAAAATGGGCAAAACTGTTCTTCAAGTTCGTGGATATTCTTATTTACCGCTTTGTTTTAGGGGTAGTTTTTATGTGCGAATTCTTTCCTTTGCCCTCAAATTTGAGTCTTAAACAAATGATTGTTTTCGGAATTCCCAACACTTTATTATTCATGTTATATGTTTTATACTGTTATACATACCTTTTCTATCAAATTGTTTATCTCTTTTTGATTTGTTATTATCTGAAAGAGAAGATCAGATCTCTTGATAAACAAGTCCTACGAATGACAGAATTAAGTCGATTTGAAAACATCCGAATAATTGTGAGAAAATACCATCAAATCTATAATGAGATCAATGAATACAACACAACCTTTTGGTCGAAGTATTTGCTGGTGTTTTGGACGACATTGGGATCTGTTGTCGTATTCTTATTAATTGTCATATTCTTCACAAACATATCATTCATTTATAAGTCATTCTGGTTTTGTGCCGCAACTTATTTATCAGTCATATTTACTGTCGTTATATTCACCACTTCTTCAGTTAATTCTGTGGCAAATAATTCTTACAAAGTATTGAACAAACT